>JAEIFU010003523.1:0-27557 GCA_018904235.1 Lordiphosa stackelbergi | reverse complement strand
AATGTGGGAAAATTGCTGCAAAATGATGTTGCAAATGTGAACATTTGTATTTCTGCTGGCTAAAAATGAAACAATTATTTTTGGGGGGCGCTGTTAAAAAAATTATAATTAAACAAAAATCCAGCTTCAAAGGCGACTTCGAATGGCCAGAAGGCGTCAACAAATTAGCATAACAAAGCCATTAGGTGAGGGTGGAGACAAGCAGACTTGGTTTGTGATTTCAAAGGCAAAATCCTGGCAACGGTGCCAATGACAGTGGAGCAAGGCCAAGCCAGCCGGGCAGCGAAAGCTGGCGGGCAACGCAAAACGCCAACACAAACACAAACAGACTACGAATGTCACCAGCAGTTGGCGGGGCCAGAGGGTGTTCAACAACTACACAGAGAAAAATCACAAAATTTCGGGGAGTTTGGTATGAGAAAATTCGTTTTCACACAAATATTTTTACTTAGATGGGAATAAAGTATTTTCGTAAATGTACAAAACAAATACTTTCTTAAAATTAACAATTCTAAAATCATTTTCATAAATTTAAATCTGCCAAATCGCTGGAATTCTTTTTCTGGTTTCTGATTTTTCCTACTCGTTTGTGTGTCTCCTCTTTTTTTTTTTTTTCCTCCCATATTTTTTCTTCTTTTTTTTTTTGCAGGCTACGTGAGCAGCTACTTTTTGAATAATGGCCAAGATTACGCTGTGAATGTGAAGGGAAAATGGCCATGAGGATGGGGAGGGAGGAGCTGGTCCTGTCGCTTGTCTTTGCACAATTTAAAGTTGGTGTCACGCATCACGCGTTCATCTAATGAGTGTCGTTTCTCGTTTCGTTGTCATCCTCGTCCTGTCTGTCTCCTAGTCCGGGGCAATTGCAACGTGATTTGGCCACGCAGCAGCAGCTCAATCACGCTTAACCCAACGAACGAGAAGGAACGGGCACACACACAGATCAGACTGAATGGTGGAGGAAATGCCATTGGTCTCTGATGTATTGCGGTGGCGCAATGTGGCGTATGAGTAATATTTAATTGGACCGTAAAGAAGAGAGACTAAATTGCTTGAGAAGAGATTTTTAGAGAATTGATGAATGAGCATAAAATTTAAAAAACTGAAAAAAGACAGCTGTTACTTGGCCATGATTACATCGATGACAGCCCTTCGTTGCCTGTTTTTCTATTCTGCCAAACTGAAATTGAACTGTGCCATGTCGGGCCCAAGAGGGCTGTTGTTGTTAGACTTTTACTTGTACTCCGGCAATTGGAACACACCAAACTGCCCTGTTCATGCCCATTCCTAACCATCAGCAATGTGTTCGTTGCGCTCTGTTTCGGGTCTCCAATGGCATTTTTTCCATTTTTTTTGTTTGGAACGCAAGCCATTTTGAATTTTTTTTCTACTTTTCTCTCCAAAGTTTGTAAGTTGCTTCTTGGCTGCTGTCCCAAAAGCCAAGCATCAAATTTGATCAACTTGGCGCCAGTCTTTAATATGTTTTTTTTTTTTTTTTTTATTTGGCATATATAGAAAATGTGTAAAAGTTATTGTTTTTCTTCATCTACTCTGCCTGTTACACGCCATTTAGTTTCACTTTGCATATGCAATGCAAAAAAGTTGTGTGACCAGAAATTGCATTTTCCTGTCTCTGACCATTTGCTCTGATGTTTATTTATTTTTCTTATAGCTAATTTAAAGTTTTGTCATTTTTGAGAAATGAAAAATCAAAAAGATTAAAGAAACAAAACTTGTTTTTGCTGCCAAGTTTATTGATGAAGTTTTTGTATGTGTGTGTGTGTGAAGTTTGTGTGCAGACAAAATTTGAAAATAGGCGAAGAGCCAAAACAAGCTAACAAAAGTCTTAAAAAAGTTTTACCAAAATGAATTGGTTGGATTTTGTGGTGTATCAAATATTGAAATTTAAGTTTATTTCAATTATAAAGTAATCTATGAAATAAAACATGCATAAAAGATGTTGAAGACCGACTGTAACTGCCAAACTTTATGCAGTTGCCATATATGTTAAATTTTTGTCAGTTAAAGCTAAATGGATCCACCTAGGACATTTTGCTGTTGCAATTATAAGCGGAGGTGTCACGGAAATCTCTTCCAACCAAATACAATAATCAGTTTTCCAGAAATCTCTTTTAGACAAACCAAATCGCTTTAGCTGGCTGCCAACTCCATATAAACAAGTAAGACCTGCAGTCGAGTAGCCTGACTTCAATATACCCTGTACAACTGACAACGAGAGCGTAAGTTAAAGTCGTAACAAACGAGTAAACCCGTTACTCATGAAAAACATGTTTAACAGTGCTCCTGCTTTCCTTAGGGTGACCATCCGAAAAGTAAGCAACATTTTTTTAGGGTTTGGTGGGTGGCAGCGGGGGCTTGCCGATTTTTTGCTCGTAACTTTTGCTGAACCGTTCATCCGATTTTATAATTTCTTCGGTAAATTGATTTATTTTGCTAATTACTAACCATCTCTCGAAAGTACGAATCATCTATCTTCAAAAAAACTGTGGGAGATATAAACGTTTTTTCCAATCGTGGTGGAGGGGGGCGTGGCCAAAATTTGAAACAAACATGATCAGCGTAACAACAGATCCCATACATGTCAACCTCTCTACTCTTACCATCTCTGGAGATCGACGCGTTCCATACAGACAGACGGACGGAGACGGACGGAGGACAGATTGACATGGCTAAATCGACTGGCTGTTGATGCTGATTAAGAATATATATACTTTATGGGTGGAAATGTTTCCTTCTCCCTGTTACATACATTTGCACAACTTCAGGATCCCTTTTACCCATTTTCAATGGGTACAGGGTATAAAAAGGGTGTCAGAAAGCTGTGTTAAAATTCCGACAGGCTCCTACGCTCGGTCGAACTCAGACAAACTAAATTTTCCGCTTCATACCCATCGGAAAGCTGGTAGGGCCGCTAACTTGACAGGCACAAACAGCTGATTCAACTCCGATGGGGTGGTAGAGAAATTTTTTTGCAATTTTCCGACACCCACCCGTCGGAGTGTCAGCAGCAAAAGGTTGACAAAAATCATCGATTGGCATAATTTAAACCAACGGTAAGATTTTGCATTACCTATGACTTCTACATTCCATATATCCACCAAAATCGCTAAATATTTGGTAAAAAACAATTAGATTAAAACAAATGCAATCAACCAGCGACCCTAGGAGGTTCAGGGATTTTTTGGCGCTAAATGGCACAACCAGGTCTGCGCAGACCTATATGGGATTTGTATGGGAATACATAGGCAGATATCCTAATAGTGTGTGTAAATGTGATTAATGCTAGTTAAAGGACACGGTGAACATATTTCTACATTTAAGGTAAAAATATATTCTCTTTTATTAAGCGTAGGTAAGAAAGTTACCAGCATTCAATGCACACAATGCAATGACTTCGATGAGCCGACGGTGCTATAATAAAGCTCGGTAGAGATGAGAGCCACAGCTTTTATCTTTATTGGCACTTATATTAGTGGTAACGAGTACAGTGTACGACTTGATCCAACTTCTCCTTCGGTATGGTTGTTATTCGCATGGTACTACATATCATCTCGTTTTGTCATCAAAACCGCGGCCAAGTCGTATGACGAGAAGAAATTATCGGCATATACTGTTAGTCCAGAACCAGCGTATTTTTCGATCAATTTCAGAACAATGTTCTCTCCTTGTTTTACAGCACGCTCTTCATTTGGAACAAGTTCTTCATAAGTATGTTCCAAACATCGTCGATGGCTGCCGATTTTCTAATAGTAATCAAAAAAATAAAAGTTCTAAAAATAATCAAATACATTTTAGAATAGTTTTATATCGGTGCGCAGACATCGTCGCCCTGTAGATAGGGTCTCCGTTGTGGCCCCACAACTCAAGAACAGGCTGACTGTTTGACCTGAATATGCCGGCAAACAAAGTTGGGCCTAAATGGGCGAATATTTCATTTTCCGTTACGGGTTTCGTCAACATTCGTGAAGTCTGGTCAGGATTCTTGTCAGACCGCATAGCTCCTGGGCCTTCCGGTTAGTTTCGCGCATAATTATACTGACGATCTCGGGTGTTATTAGCGATTTAAATATTGAGATCGGGTTTCGGATAACCCCTCGAGCCATGACCCATAGTGACAGAGTTATGCGGACGATGCGACCAAAGCTTGTCATCCTTTGAACGGTGTTTTATAATTGAGCTGAACGAGCGTTGCTTTTTGCTTATATCGACGGCTTCAAGCGCTTCGGTGGCAGTTGCAGCGACTTCATAGAAATCTTCTAAATTATCATCATCGTCATTCGGATCTTCGGCTTCTATGGCGATGTCTGTCTCAGCATCGGAAGCCGCATTTTCTAAAGGGGACACATACTCAAGATCCGTGCCGTCATCGTCTTCGAATGGATCGGGGTTTTCGGCCTCTTCATCAGTGCCGGCCAACCGTTCGGCTAACCTTTCTTCCATTTGATTTCTCTCTTCTTCCGATAAACTTTGATTTCTTCTGGTGCGATTCACCACGTCCAACACATCATCATCAAAACTTGATGCTGATGCCATTTTTTATGGAAAAAAACACAAAATTGGCAACTATTTGTATCATGCGGACTGGACATGGTCCCATTAAAACGGACCACAGCGTCCTAAAATACGCAATAAAATATCTAAAAAGGCAACCGAAATTGTAGGGTCACACTGATTTGTCAGCCTTTTGTGTTCAAAATGATATTACAAAATTCAAGTTCAAACAGAAAAATTAATGATTCATCGTCTGTTCACAGCATCCTATAAACTTCTAACGCTATTGCTATAAATTTGGGCGTTCTACATAAACATTCTTCACACAACCCAGACAGTCCGAGTTTCAATCGCATGCCACACCATTCATATTACATATAGGTCTACACAGACCTGCTTGTGCCGTTTGTGACTTTATTTTTGAAAACACGAATAAAACCGAATACAAACACATAATCTTTCGGATTTCGTGCTCATTGTGTTGTCAATACCCGCTTCTAGGAAGTCATGGACGGATTCGTCTCTAACACTCAAAACAAAAAAGTTATACACACTTTTATATGCAAAAGGTCTGCACAGACCTGGTTGAACCTCCTAGGGTTAAACAAACAAGTTTCATAATTTCATGACCCTATTCGACCATTTATCAGATGTTTTCAAGAAAACGAGTTGGCAGGTCCATGTTTATTGTCGAAGCGAATTTCGAGTGTCTCAGTACTCGCTCAGGAAATGCGCTCTGACAATTTTCGCGAGCGGATTTCCTGAGCTATGTAATTAGATGGGCTCAGCAAAAATTTCGAGTGTCTCAGTACCTAGCTTAATACTTATTGCTCCATGGCTAACCGACTGAAATTTAACAAATTTTCAAAAGAGCGAGAGAGCGAGTGCGCCTACCTTGTTTAGTATACCTTGCTCATAACTATGATCTGGTAGCTATCCCTCGCGAGTGCAGTCTGCGAGGTCCTTTGTTTCCTTAGTTTATTTTCGGGACAGGTAGATTTTGCAATAATAAACTTTAATAAAATTGTCCAAACTGAAACTGTATTTAATTCGGTTGTGAGCATTTTGTTTAAAGTGCATGAATTAACGACTGACTTAAGCTATGTTCCGGTTTGGAATCGAATGGCTTGCAGAGTAAATGCTAAAAGCGCAAGAAATGCTGTACCTTGTGATAGACTTAAACAAATATTTTCTTTATGTTTTGTAGTAGAGTTTCAAGATGCTTTAGATCAGCGTAGACCAACGTGAGCGAGGCTAAAAAGTGGGAGTGTATTGGTGTGCATAAACCGCCTCAAAGGCTAGCCAGCGACTGAAAGGCTTTTTCTCTCTTCTCCTCAGCTTCGGCATGCGTTCGGGTCATGTAAGTGTAAATAGTGAAATGCGTTCGACCCTTGGGGGGATCCACTGACCATCGCTGCTCTAGATCAGTGGTGTCCAAACTCACGTTTCAGCGAACACGAAGTAAAGCAAAACTCCACAGAGGGAAAAAATCTGTTCAGAAATAAGTTGCATTCTAGCAAAGACACTACACATAATAGATGCCTCGCCTAATAGAAACTTTTTTAATTTTCGTTTTGAAGCTTGTTAGCAGGGGCGGGCGGGGTACAGACGAAAAAATCTTAAAATAGAACAAGCCTTTCACAGCTGAAAAGGTCAACTTAATTTATATTTTAACATTGCTCAACAAAGTAAATAAGGTTTACATTTTCACGAAAAGACGGAGCATCAAGCCAAATGAGGTTCTCATTTTTGGACTAACGCCGAGGATTTCAATGGCGTTGAGGGATAGACTCTTATCTCATGGAAGTAAGGTCGTGTGTTCGAATCCAGGTGCAGACCAGATTTTTTGTGTGAAATAAGAGCAGTTGCTTCAATTTCATTTCTGCCTTCGAATATGATCATCGTCCCTGCAACATCTGATGTTGCCTTGGCGACATCGTGTGTACGAACAAACACTTTTTATTTCAGATGCGCCATCTATAATATCTATAAATCTACTTAAAATAAGAACAAGATGTTGTCAAAATTCTTGACAACAAATGTTCCAAATGTTCCTGGAATGAGTAAAGTTGTTCTCAATTGGAAAATATTTGCTTTATACAACACCTAAGCCAGTTTTTGGCAAATAGAGATATAACAAAGACAGCGAGTTTCTCGTCAGCTCAACCAAGCATAACTAGCCCTCTAGATGTGAATCTGCCAAAGTCTGCAACGGCTGAATGTGCTGGCGCGTCTTTACATATGTTAAGTCTATAAAGTACCGGGTTCAATTCCAAGTCAAGAAGTCAGGAGCCGCTTTGCCTCCCTTCCCTTCCCATGAGAAGAATGTAAACACACACGTTCCCTAATGTGAGGAATCCGCTCACACCTGTTCCAAAATCAATCAAATTTTTTTTCCCAATTGAGTTTAAAATGTTCTTGAAAACGGAGCCGAACTAATTGTTGTGTGCAAGTAAAACGGCTGTAGTCTGGAGAGAGCTCTCTTTTCATGAACACAAGCACACTTTTCTGTCCTCTCCATTTGGCCGTCTGTGCCTCTTGAGAGAACAAGAAGCCGAACATGCGCAGCGAAAGGGAGCAAGCAGCAGAGCGTGTTATTTATAGAACACGTATTCTCTCTCTCTATAATATAGAGTCTATATACTTGCGTTGGCTGCGACGCCGGCCCATGAGACAGGCTTTTGGCATTTTGGACAACTTGGACATTTTGGACAAATTTCTATATTTTGAGATTTTATTTAATTTAAACGCATATTTCGTACTCAAAAAATTTTTTACATATGCTTAAACAGCCCAAGCTTTATGTTTAACTACTAACGATGTAGACCAGGGGCCGGCAAAAGACACATGCTCATTTTGGCGTTGCGTGTGTGTGTTTAGCAACGCGAGAGCGCTCTCATTTAGCACTGTTTGTTGGTGCAAAAGAGAACAGTCGCTGCTGCAGAAAGCTTTTGTATACACAAAAGATGAGACGTGCCGGACTCTGGTATACACACTCGGACTCTGCTGTATAAGTGAGTCGACTGCAACGCCGGCAGAATAATGAGTTCCTATCCTATGGGATAGGCTTTTGGCATTTTGGACACCCCTGCTTAACTTTTGATGCCCAACTGTCTTTAGCATCTTTCTTATAAAATATAGATTCCGCTGATCTATGCAAATTTCTTAAAAATAATATCATAAAAATCGTCCAACTTCCACAGAAGCTTAAACACAAAATGTATTCCCCCCACCTGCACTTTAATTTTGCTAATCACCTTCGACTTGCCGCCTGCCTCTGGCCCCGAGAAAAGTCTCCAGCAAAACACTTCAATTAGAAAACTAACCATTTTGCCTCTAGCATCGTCTTCTGCACAAATGAATTCATTTATTTTTCTGCCGTACTCTTCTCATTCGATGAATCAGTTGCCATGTTTTGCAATAAAATATAAAAAAGGGGGCGTGTCGGCCGAAAAGCAGAGGGCGTTAGGCGATTTAGCGTATGCGAAATGCAACAAAACGCAGACAGGCTGCTGCTGCACCTTGGAAACCGGCTTTGGGATTAAGTTGTGAATCGTGATTTGGTAAAGTGCAAAGTGGATGAGCTTGAGACTTCGACTGGAGTCAGCCCTGCCCGCCGGTGATTAAACCATGAACTCTCCACGGTCCACCGTGGAGTAGAAGATGTGCAACGGCAGATACATGCAGCTGTGCGAGTCTTGGAGTCTGGGCGATATTTAACCCATGATTACAATGTTTGTAAATTTGGCTGGTTGGTTCACCTTGCGGCCAATTTGTTCGCGAAACGT
This sequence comes from Lordiphosa stackelbergi, assembly GCA_018904235.1. Lineage (NCBI taxonomy): Eukaryota > Metazoa > Arthropoda > Insecta > Diptera > Drosophilidae > Lordiphosa > Lordiphosa stackelbergi. The sequence continues at coordinate 19,260 of JAEIFU010003523.1, read as the reverse complement.
GGCCAAATTGAGAGGGAGGAGGGGATGCAGGTGCACTCCTCTCTCTCTCTGTCTCTCTCTCTAGGTAGTTGAGCAATTTATTATGGCCGCAAATTGATTTTTATCTAGGCTTAATCGATTGCTGCTCCATCCTCAGGAGTGGATTAAAGCAAAATTATTTATGTTAGTTCACACGTTGTTTTACACATAATTTATTAACCGGCATTTTCTAGTGCAAACGCTATGACCTTGGGGCCAATCTCTGCGTGTGTGTGTGTGTGTGTTTAGAAAATTGGATGTCTGGCGGGTGTGAAGGTGATTTACAATTGTGCAAAGCCAGGCCAAGATATTTATGACAGTGAAATGAGCGGCAAATTGCTTGCAATTACCAAAGCGTGTTCGGCCAGGGGGCAAAGGATTTGTTAGGAGACTTGATCTAAATTTTGAGGAAGAGAATTAAAGCTTCAACTTTAAAGTCAGCAAAACAAAACAAAAACCGAACCCACAGCAGCAGCAGCAGGAAGAAGGAGAAATACAACAGCTCGGACATGCAATTTTATCAGAGGCCAATAATTCATTACACACTTTTTCGCCTCGTCCCTGTCCCTGGTGTGTGGGACTCCCGGCTACTTTACGCCTTAAGCCATCAAGCGAGCATCGGAAGTGCTTGCATTTACCGCAGTCCACCACTTTCCCTAGCCCCAATGCTGATAAGTTCGTCAGTTGGTCAGTACGCACCTAGAAAATAAAACCAGCTGAGTGAGGATAAGCTGGTTAATCTACTCAATTAACTAATTGCTACACCAAAAGGGACTGAAATTCTCGTTAAAAAAAAGGGGGAAGGATAAGATTTCAGGCTGGAAAAAAACCCCGTACTTGGCCCATAAATCAATGTAACTGTCAACGTCATCTCGGAGCCATCAGCGAGAGCGTCAATATTCTCGCTCGCAAAATCCACCCCTTAAAAACAGGCAGTCGCAATCAGAGCCACGCCCCCCAACCCCATCAAGTGAGTTAGTTTAGGGTTTCAGTTGGCAGTTGTGACGTCAGCAAAATATGAAATCAACTCACACACACACACACACACACATGTGAACTTCCTTTCGACAGACAGGATATTACAAGCTGCTTGTGGGGAAATTAGATCTACCAACTGCGTCTTAAGTACATGACCTAAGAACACTCTCAGAGATGAGGGGGATGGGAAAATCGTTGTTGTTGCTGCTGTTAGACTGAAAGCAAAGCCAAAAGGTCCCCGAGGGCAACCAAATACTACATGTGCCACTTAATTGGAATGATTTCGTGAATGAAATATGATTTTATATATTTCTATGAGAGGATTTCTGAGTGAAAGAGATGGAGGGATTCTAGGGAGTGTGTAAAAATTTTAATTGGATTTTGTTATACATATTCTAATATGTCCGTTGGATCCAGGGTTATCCATGCCTTCTAAAATAAAACATCAACTATCAAAATTCGGTATCGAAATATCATTATTTTCTAGTTTTTTAAAGTCCCCAAAAAGCTTTTACAAGAAAAATTAAAAATATGACAATAACTTGTTGTCATGGGGGGCGCGCTAGATTTATTTTAAACCGTCTCGAATCTGATGAAATAAACTTAATTATTAATTTATATCACCATTTAATAACCTAGGTGCTTTTAACAAGGTCCAGTATATTGAAGGGTTGGTGTTTTGTTTCTAGAATTTTGATTAGTTTCAAGTGTCTTAAAATGCCTATTTTCAAACTTTTCCAGGGCGTTTTGTGAAGGACCCATACTTTTGTTTTGACTCTGTTTAATAATATCGTTTAGTACTATTTCTTAGCTTTAAAATAAATTTTCCCCAACAATTCTACGATTTTTCTAAGCCAAGATATACCATTTTACATACATGTGCTAGATGTGATATTATTTTTTATAGCCCATAAGTATGCAATGGATGGGGTTAAAAATTTTCATTAGAATTCTTTACAAATTGCTAGCTTTTTCTTGTGCTTTTGCATAGCATAATTTTGGGTAATATACAATTTTGTAATTTTGAATACTTGTTTTCAAAATGGTAAATTTTCGCTTAAAAATTCTTAGAATTGTTTGGAATAGTTTATTTCAAATTTAAGGAGTAGAGCTTTTCGATAATATCAAAAAGAGTCAAAACAAAGGATTGGATTTCCCACAAAATAAGCCTCAAAGGGTTCAAAATAGGCATTTTAAGCAACTTAAATTACGTATCGTACTCAGCCAGTGGCGTAGCCAGGGGGTTTAACATGGAATAAATAAATACTACTATTCTAAAATTTTTGTTCTCAAAACCTACCGCTCCTGAAAAAATCCTGACTACGCCACTGTACTCAGCACATAAACATCATGTAGAATCACCACCAAAAAAAGTCTTATTTTGTTGCCTAGTGTAATAAAATATATATAAAATTCAACTGATCTTATAAGATTGTTGAGCTGAAAATCTGCAGCTAAAAAAAATAGACTCATAAATCGTATAAGCAGTCGAATAATGCTCTGGAACTTTGACAATTAACTTATGAATCGATTCAAATCATGGTTTTTGGGTTCCCTCGAATCGGTCCATAGGCTGAACCTTATAGATTTATGCGCACCCAAATCTGCACCTGAACTGGAAAAGAGTTTCTTTAGTTACTTTTCTAGTACACAACAAGAAAGTGAGCTTTGTGGCACACGCGTCACAAGCGAAGCTGTTTACAAAAAAAAATATATATAATTTGCCGTAGCAGCAGGTGAATTTCTTTGTGTGTGGGTGTTGATCGATACTTAGAACTCCATACTTAGTGTTCGATACACAGAACTTGATACTCAGAACACGATACTAAGTACTCGATGCTCAGTACTCTATACCACTTCTCAGTGCTCGCTACTCGGTACTCGTCACTCAATACTCATTATTCCATACTCAGTATTCGATACTCAGTACTCAATACGCAGAACTCGATGCCCGATATTTAGTACTCGATACTCCGTATTCGATACTCAATACTCGAGACTCAGAACTTAATAATCAGAACTAGATACCAAGTACTCGATGCTCAGTTCTCTGCCGCTTCTCAGTGCTCGCTACTCGGTACTCGACACTCAATAATCATTATTCCATCGACGATATTGTGACTGTCGTTGACGCACGCTTATTTCCCTCACAATGGGCTCGACTGACGTATTTTTGCAAGGGATGTTCGTCAATACGTTAACTACTCTCCAAGTACGGCATGCCATCACTCGTTCGACCCAATGCCATGCAGAGAAGCAAAATAAGCGACGCTCGTTCGACCCAATTCCTTATGAGTACGACATAAGAATGCTTCTCTTACGGCAATTATAATATAAATATTTCATATTTACTCTTCATTATAAATTTTTATTAAAATTTTTAATTTTATACTAAACTATTCATATAAAAAAAGAACGGCACACGAAACCAAAGTAATGGAAAAACATGGAGCATGAAATTCATATAAATTTAATAATTATGCGATTAATGATTCCAGCATGTGATTTTCTGATAGGGTTTCAGGATTGATACTTTTTTCAAACCTTCATTCTTTGGAGCACGCTCTCAAGAAAAAATTAGAGCTGTAGCCTCTCTCCCTCTTCCAATTCACCGTACAAAGAGCAACGCTGGGTTGACGAATATAGACCGACTGACCCCAGCCGTACTAGAGGGCAGTATTCGATACTCAGTACTCAATACGCAGAGTTCGATTCCTGATATTTAGTACTCGATACTCCGTAATCGATACCCTATACTTGAGACTCATAACTTGATAATAAGAACTAGATACCAAGTACTCGATGCTCAGTACTCTGTAACGCTTCTCAGTGCTCTCTACTCGGTACTCGACACTTAATTATTCCATACTCAGTACTCATACGCAGAACTCGATGCTCGATATTTAGTATTTAGGACTCCGTACTCGATACTCAATACTCGAGACTTAGAACTTAATAATCAGAGCTCGATACTAAGTACTCGATGCTTAGTACTCGCTACTCAGTGCTCGCTACTTAGCACTCGACACTCAGTACTCGCTGCTAAGTACAAAAACTCAGTACTCGACACTCAATACTCAGTACTCGATACTCAGTATTCGATACTTAGAACTCGATACTCAGTACTTGATACTCAGAACTCGATGCTCGCTACTCAGGTTTAGTACTCAGTGCTCACTACTCAAGACTCGACACTTAGTATTCGATACTTAGTACTCGCTGCTCAGTTCAAGATACTCAGAACGCGACCCTCAATACTCAGTACTCGATTCTCTTTACTCAACAATCGATACACGATACTCAAAACTCGGTACTCAGTACTCAAAACCCCTTCACACACAATCTACCAGCTGCCAAAGCAAATCCAAATGCTACTGACTTTGCAAAATAAAAGGCGTACCCAAAAGAAGCCGTTGGAAGCACAAAATACAAAAAGCCAGGAATTCCGAAATATTTTTCACGTTCAAGTGAGACACAAAATGTGAACTAGAATCTGTTCCGAACCCATGTTATCGGTTGGGTTCAACAATATATCTAAACATATCTAAAGATACCTGAAGTATTGGAAAGCGGTTTGATTTGTTATCTAGTGCAGGGGTCGGCATACAAAAGTTGCTCAGCAGCAGCGCAATCGACTCACCGATTTGCCCTGATTTGCCAACAATGCCACCGTGTAAACTTAACTTCGTGTGAGAGGCTACACTCACATAAGCTGTGCCCAAATGTGAATGTGTTTTTTGCCGGCCCTTGATATACGTATATACTCGTAGTGCAACAGAGTCTTAAAATAGTCATGGTAGTACAATGCCGTCGTTGTTAAAGTCGACACCCATTATAGCCAAAGTTTTTGGATTCTTCATTCAAGTTAATTAAATGATTCTCAAAAGGTTGAACAAAATATTTGTAATAAATTTCATAGATTACAAAGCTAAAATATGACTTCAATCTCATTCAAAACGACGCTCACTAATGTCTTTTGAAAAATAAATCTATTAATTTGTTTATTTTAGCCTTCGGACTTTCTTAACTCTAAGTTAACTAGCCTTTTCGAAATATTAAGAAATTCTGTATATTATTTTGCATATTTAACAAATTAATTGATTTTCTATATGAATTGTGTAATTAATGAGATGAAGGCTCATTAAATTTTTATGGTGTATAATCTGAGATATTACAAGATTTTTTTAGGAATACAAGGAACAGCTTGATAAAAACGGAACTTGATTCGTGGACGTCACCATTTTAACCGAATCACTGAAATTGGTCGAAAATAGTTTCAAACATTTATCAACCAAGCTTCAAACCATATTCCTAGGTTAAATAATTTAAGAATTTTGTACTTTACCATGCGTTTCAAACTCCGGATTGAAGAGTCATCAGCTGATTACAAATAGTTCTTGCAATTCAAAAATGGTTGCTAAAAGTTGGCTTTAATCCAGAAATATTAAATACTGATAAATTGTCACTTAACTAGTTTTTTAATTCGCTTAATTTTAAATTATTATTCATTTTCATAAATTGATTGCCTTGGTTATGCATCTAACAAATTGAACTAATTTCCTATGTTCATCTTGTCATTGCAGGTAAACACGCAAACACTATTCACCCGTGTGATGGCATCTCTATGCTTGGGCTTACTCACTCACTCACTACTTAAGCTCGAGTAAGCCACTTGGATATGGGGGGATACATTTCCGAATACCTTAAATGTGCATGCAGCATTCCACTGGCCAAGTTGCCTCTATATCTGATTTCTGTCAACATTAAAATTGCAGACTTGACAATGCAACAACAACAGAAACAGCAAGAGGAGTTAGCCAGCAGCTAACTAAGTAACCCACAGATAGATAGACTGACAGTCAAAGAAACACAGGCAGAGGGACAGGGGTTTTGGGTAGTATTGACCAGTATTCCTAGGCGATAACACACGCACACACACACATACAGAAAAGGCTAAAACCCCTCAAACTCCAGCCAAAAGCCAGTGAGTGGCAACAGAGATTATAAATTGAAATTGAGTTCATAAAACACGAATCAGCAAAACGTTTAACATCTTTATTTTCGAGCGAAATGCCACAGACAAGGATGAAGAATGGTAGAGGCAATGGCAACCACGAGACGACTCCAAGGTGCGAGTTCGAATGCAATCAAACAAGCGCAAGTCAATTGCAGCAACAATTCTTTTCTTCGATGCCCAATGCCCAATATCCAATGCAGTTTACCCAAGTCCAGGGAAAATAGACAGACAGATGTACACCGAGCGAGAGCGAGCAGCAAAGCTGCCAAAGTGGAGGAACTAAACAGATGTCACTGTGGAATGAAAAGGGAAAAAATGTTGATTAAAATTTTTTAGTTGCTGATTTGATTCGACATGATTTCCTAATTAATTGCCAGTTAAATTAGTTTGCATTATAATTTATTTTTATACACTTTGGTCTTTTTTCTTTAGTTTGGTGGTAGTGATGTAGTAATTGTACTTTCAATGTTTCTAAGGTCTTCACTTTATTGGGAAAGCGAAAGGAATGAACAGTCGGCGCTCTTAGCTATACAAAAGATATGTACTTCTAAGGCAGTATGAAACTCATGGCTTTGTCAATGACATTAATAAAAAATTTAAAAAGAAAAAAAAAAAAAAAAACTATTTCGAGTCGACAGATAAAATTATTGTAGAATTTAAAGATAGGTTACTATGTTCAGCTATTTTTCTGGACTCGGACGAATTTAGTGAGGGTGATAAGGTATTGGTGAAGAAAATCTAAGGATTCAAATAATATTTAATTCTTAGAAGTTAAAGTATATATATAAATAAAAAACAAAGTCGGATTAGCCACACCATTTATAACTTAACAACGGATTGACTGATTTCAATGATTTTTGATTTGTTGGATTCGTCTCCGCCCCGAGTTGTTTGGATTGTCTTGAAGACGGGTAAATAGAAGGTGTAGATCGAACGGTCCAAAAATTTCGAAATTTGAACAATTCTATAATTAATTTAAATTATCGTGTAGATTTAATAGATGGCAGTTAAAGACGGGTAAATAGGAGGTAAAGGCAAATCGGTGAAACAAAATCTCGAAATTTTGCAAAATACGTATATAAACTTAGATTGTTATGAAGACGGGTAAAAAGGAGGTGTAAATCAAATGGTCGAGAATACCGCGAAATTTTTGAAAATTTTAATTTTGTTTAGAATATCATGAAGCTGTCTAAATAGACGGATGGTAAATTACTAAATTTTTGTATAAGTTTAGATTATCATAAACACGAGTAAATGTATGAATGGTGAAGATCGAAAGGTCCACCAACTCACAATATTTACTAAATATTATAATGAGTTTAGTTAATGATGCTGATTTGCTGTATTGTTGAGCAAATTCAAAAATTAAAAATCGAAAGATCCAAAAAGTATGCAAGAAAAGTAAGGAAAATGTAACTTATCTTACAGCAAATCTGTTATTTAAGTTCCCAGTCTTTAAACTGCGCATCATTTCTTGTTTATTTTATGTCGCGTGGTAAATAGTTCCACTGCCGAACAGCATATGCTATAAATGGTTTATTAGAACTCGACAGTTAAGTTTTACAGGGGACTAAATTATTTGTTCTTTTGGAAGTAGTATCTGTTCTGAAGGCAGAGATAGGAGGAATTCCTGTGTCTGCAGCATGGGCAAAGAGTAGTAGAGAGGAACTTTGCTCAGTCGACCCCGCTTCTGTCAGAAAGTAGTCTGCTGTTTGCTCTCACTTACGCTCTCTGGATACATTTGGGAATATGGTCGTCTCGCTCCAACCACAGTGATTTCTGCTATCATTTAGCACCGAGCAAAATTGAGAAGGCAATTTATCTCTAATACTTTTTGAGCGATAGTCTGATATTTTTTTTAATTTTTTAAAAAATAAATTAAATCCACGAAATTACGTCCAATTAATATTTTCCACAGACTGAACATTTCGACTTTGTCGGTTTGTCATCAACAAATGATAACATTCTGGCCCCCTCGGCTTAGATCATTATAACATATACTTACACATTTCAGACATGTGATTAATTGGACGACTAACATTACTCTGAAGATCTTCAGCATATATATGGACACACTTGCGTTTTTCACTAATAACTTTTTTCCAAGTCAACATTATGCGGTGATATGAACATCATTGTAAAGCTAGAGACTCTAGCTAACTTTCCTCTGAAGTAACCTATTGTTTTAGACAAATGGAAAAAAAATTTGCAGCCATGTATATGAAGTGATGATTTTTGGCCAAAATTTTTTTTGTACCCGGTTGTGGACACCCTTGTAAAATCGCTAGAAATGGAAAAATATGAAGTAAAATGGCCATGAATTGATGAAAAAAGAACGTTTATTTATTTAAGAAGCCTTCAGTGGCAAAAAAACAAAAAATAATGGCAAAAAAAATTATGGCCTTCAGTGGCAAAATGAAAAAAATTATTCCGAAATGCAATTTTTGCATGTGAAATAGCTGGCCGTCATGCCAGCGCACTTCAAATGCGCAGGACGATCGCAAACATCGCAATGGATCGAATTTGCAGCGGTCAGTTTTTTTGGCAAGAGCGCAAACAAATCGAATCCGCTCCGACGAAGACGCTTTCGCCTTGGCCGGCTGGTGGTGTTGTCGTTTCCGGCTTGCTTCGGTGCGACACGAATCACGCTTGGCTGCGCGCTCAGCTGATTTTCCTTCCGCGAAAACCTGACCGGACGAACTCTCGCAAAATTGTCGACTTTCTCCAAATACCGGATCAAAGTGGTTCGAGGAAGCCCATATTCCTTGGCTGTAGCTTTGACGGCCTTCTTATCGATGAGGCATTGCTTAATGGCATCGACCAGCCCATTAAAATTGATTTTTTGTTGAATCGGACGATTTTTTTGGTGTTGACATGGCTAAAAATGCACAAAAATTCACAAAAATGCTGTTAAAATATGTTACACTAACATAAACAACGATATTTGACAGTTTTATGGCCAAACACACGCTTTAAACACAAAAAACGAGGGTGTCCACAACCGGTGCAAAAGTGTGTCCATTCTTGGAAATGGTAGCCATTTTTATTTTGTTCAGCAAATTTACACGACACAAACATTTCACTGAAACTTGATATCACATCACAAAGTACACTTAATGCACTAAATCACAAAGTATAATACTCACCTCTTTTCAATGTTTTGCTTCGATTTAACGCAATGCGGAAATTGAAAAAAATAGAAACTCGGAAAAATTTTCACGATTTTTTTTTATTTGCTCACAGCAAGAAACCAAATGCGTGTTTACACTTCGGTATTGGCTCAGATTATGTGTACTGTCAAACTACAAGTTTGACATTACTCAGTTTGGCGGCATCTGTTACCTGTCAAAAAATAGACTGGGGTGTCCACAACCGGTGACTTACGTTTGCCACTACGTTATGTTAAAAAAATAACGTAGCTTTAAGTGCTGTTAACGCCGCTTTTTTTTGGAGACGCAACGAAAATAGGTTTCGACTCAAAATTGTGCGGGCAAGAGGAACAGCAACAACAACGTCAAATTAAAAATGAGCGAGAGCTAAGCAGATTCCGGCAGAAAACGTCGCCAAATAGCATTTTCCAGCGCCTTTCATTGAAGAGTCACACAGAAAATGTCGGATGAGGAAATTAGCGACGTTCAATTTGATGTTACTGCGCTATGAGCGCAGATTGTAAAATGGCATAATGATAAGAACAATTAATGTGTTATTCATATTATTTAATTATAATAATTTATTAAAATAGCACACAGAATATGTTGCATGCGATGTTGTTGTTTATAAGTTCGCGGGCTCATTTAACAGTGTCAAGACAAACACAAGGTTTCTTTGAAACGATTATCGATAGAAAAAAGGGTTTTATCGTGTTATTAGCAGCGGCTTAGCAGACTCTGTAAAGTATCTGCGGAATATCAAATTTTCACGAGAGATTTTCGCGAACCGTGGATACCGCCCTTAAGGAAAAAAAATCTCTTTCACTAATACAGTAAGGCCATTTGGGGACAAACACTCACAAAGGGGTTTTTTAAAATTGGGGTTCTGGATTAAGCTGTAGGAATTCCCAAAAGCGTTGGAATGAGATGGCAGCTGCTGATTTGCTGTCGATGGGCAAAGACTACTGAAGATGGAACAGGGAAGTTCTTGAAACAGCTATACAGCTGACCGCCGACCTGCCTGGGTGGGGGGGGGTGTTTTTTTTTTATGTATTATAAGAAAACTAGCATAAGCCAGCTTTGCTAGTTTGATTTTCAGAAAGCATTAGCTTCGTTTTTTTTTTTTTTATTTTAAAAAAAAAAAAAAAAAATATATTCCCCCCTTTTTTGTGTTTTTTTTAAATTTTTTTTTATGGTATGTTAAAGAAATAAAAGAAAAATGAAAACGGGTTAAATTTCTTGTAGACGTGCGATAAAATTTGCGACATTGCAACAGTTTGGCGTACGTGAGCGCTAGTCGGGATGAAGGTGCTGCTTTAGCCACCATTTCCACTTCTGCTGCCTGCCTGCCTGCCGGACTGCCTGGCTGCCTGGCTGCCTGGAAGATGGAGCATTGCCAGCTGGCTCTTAGCATAAGCCGCCGCAAGATGATGACATGACGATACTGTTAATCTGCGTGAATAAAAATGTAAATGAATTGAAGATTGCGCCGCATAGCATTATGAGCTATGGCCCCTTTGGATACGGGGCCCACTTAGGGGTAGACAAAACTGTTCGGTCGAGTGACAACTGAGATTGGGTCGAGGCTGTTATCATTTAATAAACAGCGACAGGCAGGTGAACAGGCTCCAACTGGAGATGACTTCAAGTGCATGTTGATTGAACGGGCAAGTTTAGCACCCAAAAAGAAGAAAAGAAAAGCTAACGGCTCCAGCGGTTGGTTGGTTGGCTGATGGCGCAACGCACAAAAACATGTTTTTAGTCCACGGGCAAAAACCAAAAAAAATAAAACACAATCAATAAAAGTCCAGCTGCGGTCAGAGGTGTGACCGGAAAGGGGGGGCTAACATGATATATTCCTGCTGCCCCCTTTGGCCACGCCACTGACCGTGCCTTCTTCCGTGATGGCTTCGCTACGTAAAGTGTTTGTCGATAAACCCAGGCTTAGGAGGTGAGAGCTGGTGAGAGAGTCGTCTGACCATAGAGCATTATAATAAAAATTAAATCGCACAAAATAAAAACGTTCGAGTGGCTCGCCGCTCGCAGACGGACGTGGCTGGCGAAGGAGATGAACACGTTGAAAACGGCAAATAAAAATCGAGTCACGAACATTGAAATATGTTCCACCAGCTGATGAGGAGGACATGGACATGGACTCTGATAAATGCGTGGAAAATGCAACAGCTGCCACAGTGGGATAAGAAACTGGCGAAGAGGCGCGCGCGACTCGCTCTGTTGGTAAACAAATCATTTGAAAGGATTTTCACACACAATCTATCTTCGTTGGCCTCTGACTGCGAAACGGGATGGCAACAGGAAATTTGTCAGGAACCTGTTTGCTCAGGCCAAGCAGCGCCAAACAAAAGACTCAACTCCTTTTGAGGGACACACACACAACAAACAAAAGGGATTAGCCCCTGGGCGAAAAGAGAAAGTTGCATTGTTGCAAGTATTTTGAATAGCCAAAACATGGCAAAATTTATGCAATCGTCCAAGGGATTTGTGTTAGTTACACTTTCACAGCGGTGGGCAGCAAAACAAGGACACGCGAAAAGCCGGTGCTGGCTGTCTTCCATAATGTTATGTAATTTTCGGTCAAGGTCAGAGGAAAGTGCAAGCCTTGGGTTTTGCTAACTGCTGATCCTGCTTAATCCCGCCGATCCTGTGTGGTTGGCTAAAAGTGTAACAAGGTCAAGGGCTGGACACAAAGTACTTATCTCTATGGTTATTAGGTTAATGAGCACTTTTATGACGGGTAATTTGGTGATGCAACCAATTGACCAGCATATGGATGTGTACCTAACGAATGAAACAATGGACCAATTCTGGGTCTACCTTGAATCACATAGTTGTAATTCGTTTTCAACCGTCAAATTATGAAAGAAGAATATTTTAGTAGAGTATTTGAGCGCACATAAGAACCAGCTAAGTTTAAACGGCAAATACGAATAAAACACTTAAAACAGTTTTAATATTTCAACACTTTTACAATTATGTTTGGGTTGGCGTTTAATTGGTTTGTTGAATTTTGACCAACCAGCGGGAAATGCTAATTGAATAATGTTCCTGAAATAAAACGCAAAAAATCTACAAATATAAGAGCAGTACCGAACCGTTTTACTTTGAGGTTTACGGTTGGATTCAGTATATTTATATACTCTGTGCACAGAGTATATTAAGTTTTCGCAAAAGTTTGCAACAGGAAGAAGGAATCATATACGACTAAATAGCCGAGTCGATATAGCGATGTCCGTCTGTCCGTCTGTCCGTCTGTCTGTCCGTCTGTCCGTCTGTCCGTCTGTCCGTCCGTATGAATAAACAGATCTCAGATATGGTAAGAGATAGAGGTTTGACATGTATGGGACATAATCTTCTTCTACTTGCCTGCAAGATCAAGTTTATTTTCAATAATTGCCACGCCCACTCCCGCCTAGGCAATTTGGAAAAAACGTCATATCACCCACAGTTTTGTAGATAGATGGTTCGTACCTTCTAAAGATAGTTAGTAATTAGCATTATTTATTGATTTGCCGAAGAAATGACAAAGATCGGATTAACGATTCTCAAGTTATAAGCGAAAAAGTCCAAAACAACCCCCCCCCACCCCCTTCACCAACAAACTGCACCGCATTTCATGCAACACCCTTCAGTTCTTGTAGCTAGCGCAGCGCTAGCGATTCGGTAACCCCTTACTGACTACCCGCCGGATTACCGCTCAGATTACTTTTGTATGGGCATGTCCTAGCGAAACGTTAGCGATTCTGGAGCTAGCGAAACGCTACCGAAAAGTAATCAGTAGCGTAGCTAGCTACCGCAGTAACTACTTGTTATCAGTGGCGTAGCTAGCTACCGCAGTAACTACGTGTTATCAGTAGCGTAGCTAGCTACCGCAGTAACTATTAGTTATCTGTAAGGTAATATCCTCCAAAATATTTATAAATTCATTTAATTTAAATAATAATTAATATTGTATTGTTTATTTATTTTTTATTACACACTTCAGTTTCATAATGAGCTATTTATTTATATGTAAAGCATCCCGAAACTGCTCCTCAGCGGTTTGGTTTCCTCCGGAGGTATGTTGGCTGAAAAAGCAATTTAAATTGTAAATATTATTATAAAAATTAAAATATGATTATAAAACATACATGTGGAGCGCAAAACCTTTCTTCCTCGGCCTTTGCCTTTACTCCAAGAGACTATTGATTTTATCGCCTTGATCTGTAACAATAAAAAAATGTAAAATCGTATATATTATGTTTTTTATCAGTTTTTACTTTTAATATTGTTACCTGTAATTGTAAATTGATGATCTTTATAATAGTTGATGATACTTTGCACTTTAAATATTACATTATAGTAATTTTTTATTTTTATTTGCCAAAAACATACACTCGGTTAAGCGTCACAACAAGAAATAATTTCTGACGCTAAGCAGAATACGAATTGAAAAGAAGACACACGAAAAAGGGATAGCAATGTTCTCACTTGTTTTCCTATTCTTTTTGTCGGGTCACTCGCTGAAAGAAATTTAAAGCGAAACGCATTTTCTGTCTTCGTTTTGCTTTTAAGCATGTCAGTCAGCTCGTTCGTACTGACTACAGCCCGGATTACTTGGACACTAGCGAATAACTAGCGCCGAATTCGCTAGCTTTTCGCTAGCGAAACTAGGGCGGTAGTGCCTTTGGAACTGAAGGGCAAACTTACAGAGAAAGAAAGAGAGAGACTGAGAGAAAGAGAGTGAGAGAAACTGATGAGCGTATATCAAAACAAGAAAAGTTTTGGCTGAAACCCGCTTGACTCTTTGGATATGACCGGTGCAGAGAATATTATAGCTGGGGCTGACCAACTTTCTCACTTGTTTTCTAGAAGAATTTGAGGCCTTTTTAGGGTGAGTTGCTTTTTACCCCTGCTTATAGATATGCTTCTACGATTATGATGAAATCTTGCAGTCTGTGCTTGGAAGAGCATAGAAGTTGAGAGAAAAAAACAAAATTAGAAAAATTACAAAATTTCAAAAATTTCAATAAGCTGCTAACTATACCCTTGCAGAGGGTATATTTAAATTGTCCGGATGTTTGTAACGCATAGTAGCATCTCCGACCACATAAAGTGTATATATTCTTGACGAGCTGAGTTGATATAGCCATGTCCGTCTGTTCGTCCGTCTGTTTCTATGCTAACCGTAATCAAACTATGCAATCATAACCAAACTTTGCAAGAAGTCTTTTGGTACAAATACGCTGCACATTCGTCGGAACCGGCCGGATCGGATGACTATAGCATATAGCTGGCATAGGAACGATCGGTTGGAAAAGTAGTTTTAGCGAGAAAAACTTTTTTAATTTCAATGCTGTTGCTCCCAAACTTGTTAATGATCAATATTATATACTACCACACAATTCTGTCCAGTTAGATTCAAATCGGATGACTAAAGCGTATAGTTGCCATAGGAACGATCGGTCGAAAATGTAGTTCTAGTGAAAAGTGTATTATAAGTTTGCCCAGAAGTTTTTAACGCATAGAAGGAATAGTCTTCGACCACAAAAAGTTTATATATTCTTGATCAGCATGACAAGCTGAGTCAATTAAGCTTTGTCCGTCCGTCTGTCCGTCTGTCCGTTTCTACGCGAACTATTCCCTGATTTGCGAAGTTTAGCTAGTGACATATTCTTATCAGCTCTATAATATGTTACATGTTTATTATCATGTTTGCAGCGCGCGAGTATGCCATATTTTTGTTACATATTGAATAAGCTTTTGTAAGATATTGTTTAAGCTTTAATCATAGCAGAAACTAGCTTTAGCTGATTATTGTTACAATTATTGTAAACAAGGTCCCGTTGCGAATGAGGAACTAAGAGCTAGCGTCAAAAGAACTCCCGTTTGTAGTAATTTTCCATAACTTTCAGCAGCCTCTGCTGAGGTTCAACTCGTACAGCTTGTGCATTTAGTAATTAGTCTAAGTTTTACTCTCAAGCGAGACACAACATTATATACGTTTAATTAATAAAAGTTGTAAACTTCCACTGCACCGTTTTATTGGGAAATACAATTGGCCCTTATTCTTGAGTATCCACGAAAAGGTTACTCTGGTGTGGAAGAAAACCGAAAGACTCCGGATCACATAACCCATAATCGAAATCCTCCTGTGACGAACGCTCCAGAAGGATCGACTACCTTTTCCTATACAGGGTCATTGGCGTTTGGAACATCCGTTACAGCAAACCTTTGGGACTCGGCTTCAACTTCAAGCCTAGGGTCATAAGGTTATTTCATTGGCGCAGCCGGTAGGATACAAAGGGGATTTACGAACCATAAATTCTCATTGTGTCCGCAAAAGAACCAACCAACCCCGACGTCTTACCATGGCTTTGCAAGACGGCGCTTTCAACCAAAGTCTGTCCCACATCAGACAAATCTCTCCATTCGATGGCGATTCTGTGTACCTCGGCCTGTTCATCAAAAGAGTAGAGAAAGTCTTTCAGCTCTACCCCACGACAGAAGCTGCACAACAAGCCATCCTTTACAGTGCCATTGAGGGACTTATCGTTGGGTCAGCACAGCAAATATTAATACGTCGAGCACCTATGAATTGGAGCGAACTTCGGGCAGCCCTGATAGAAGAGTATAATACGCATGTACCATTGCATCAACTTATTATGAATATTTATCGCACCAACTACAGTGGAAGCCTCCGTAAGTTCATCGAAGCCCTCGAAGACCAATCGAACATAATTTTAAGCAAAATACATTTAAACAATGAACCTAGAATTGTGTACTCCAGCGCTCTAGATGATGCAATTCGCACAGCCATAAACGACAAATTACCCGATAGAATTTTTATGTCTCTGTGTCGGTATGATATAAGTACGATTTCAAAGCTTAGAGTAGCTGCACAAACTATAGGCATTTACGAACAGAAGAACTCGCAAGCAAATTTAAAACCACAACTTATTAGAAAACCTCACTCAGACGAGCATAACATACAGATGAACGACAAGTAAATCGCGAAAATGGGAACAGACCTCACAGCAACTGCGATCATTACTCCAATCGACAAAGACGATACGATTCAAATAGGTTTGGACAAAGCTCATATGATCAAACTAGCCGATCTCAGAATCAATATAGCCAGAGTAATTCCCAGGCTCAAGCACACCATCAGGGACAGCAGGACAGGCAATCGTCTCAAAATTGTTTGACAAACTACAGACCAAATAACAACGAACCTAATAAAAGAAAGAGAGAATCAGATTCCACTCAGCAAAGAAGGTCCGAGCCTATGGATATATCTGAAAATTTTCAAGCACAAGCCTCGGACGACCCTCAACAGTAATCAGAATCCAAATAAATGATAAATGGCTCAACTGTGTAATAGACACTGGTTCGACAATCAATATCCTCAAAAACAATCTCACTGACCAAAGGGAAACGCAAATTCCCACTGTTATCAAGACAATCAATGGTCCAACAACCCTTTCCAACACAGCAAAGATCAAAATTCCTAAGCTTAGCAATAAGGAACACATTTTTTTTATACACGATTTCTCACCCAAGTATGATGCGCTCTTAGGAAAACAATTTCTTAAGGACACTAACGCTCTAATCGATTTTGATAGGGAAACAGTGCGCTTAGGAAAATTTAGCTTTCGCATGTTGAACGAAAATCAGCAGGTACCTGAAGAGGAGATCAGCCCCGAAGTAGAACTGATTGATATCGAATTTGAATACTCATTCAATATAGAACTTGAAGAGAATCCTTATATAAGAACAAGCCACTTGAATTCGGAAGAAGCAAGAGCAGTCTTGAATTTAACCAATGAGTACCTAGACATCCAATACCATGAGAAGGATGATCTGACTTTTACAAATAAAGTCAAACACGTTATTAGGACAAAACATGAAGACCCCATTTACAGGAAAGCTTACCCATACCCATATATTCATGACAAAGAAGTAGACAAGCAAATCGAAGATATGCTCAAACAGGGAATCATTCGCGAATCGAAGTCCCCTTATAACAGTCCTGTATGGGTCGTGCCTAAAAAGGACGATATCTTAGGACAGAAGCAGTACCGGGTCGTGATAGATTATAGGCCTCTGAACGAGAACACTATAAGCGACAAATATCCCATTCCCATCATGGATGAAATTCTTGACAAACTCGGAAGGTGTCATTACTTTACAACTCTTGATTTAGCCAAAGGTTTCCATCAAATTGAGATGGACGAGGACTCAATCGAAAAAACTGCGTTCAGCACAAAAAAGGGCCACTATGAGTTCACTCGCATGCCTTTCGGCCTAAAAAATGCTCCAGCCACCTTCCAAAGGTGTATGAATGAACTCCTTCACGACATCATTGGCATACACTGCCTAGTTTACCTTGATGATATAATCATCTTTTCCGTTTCACTTGAAGAGCACATTTATTCATTGAGACAGGTGTTCGACAGACTTAGGAGTGCAAATCTTAAGCTCCAGTTGAACAAGTGTGAATTTATGAAGCGAGAAACCGAATTCCTTGGTCATATCGTGACAGCAGAGGGTATCAAACCCAACCCTAATAAGATCAGTGCAATCCTTGATTACCCTACGCCAAAGACTTCGAAGGAAATTAAATCCTTCTTAGGGCTATGTGGATTTTACAGAAAATTTATAAAGGACTTCGCCGCTATAGCCAAGCCTATGACTATATTTCTCAAAAAAGGTCAGAAGATTGATATAAAAAATGAAGAGTATGTCAATGCTTTCAATAAATTGAAAATATTGATCACTACAGATCCCATTCTCGTCTATCCTGATCTTAATAAGACTTTCACCCTTACCACGGATGCAAGCAACTTCGCTATGGGCGCAGTATTGTCCCAAGACAATCGACCCATATGCTATGCCAGCCGTACACTCAACGAACATGAGTGCAACTATTCGGCAATAGAAAAAGAATTGTTGGCAATCGTATGGGCCACCAAATATTTTCGACCATACCTTTTCGGTCGGAAGTTTAAGATCAACTCTGATCACAAACCATTAGCATGGCTCCATAACCTGAAGGAACCTAATATGAAGCTTCAGAGGTGGAAAATTCGTCTTAACGAATACGACTTTGACATCAAACACATTGATGGAAAAGAAAATCATGTTGCTGATGCGCTGTCTCGAGTGAAGATCGAGGAAGTCAACGCAGCAGATGATGAAACCACCGCAGCCACAATACACAGTGCTAGCGAAGATAATGGTAACTGCATAGAAATCACAGAACGAGCAGTAAACACGTATTCAAACCAGATACTTTTTTATAAAAGCGGATAAACCATCCATTAAGGTTGATAAATACTATTTGAAAACAATCACAACTATTCGCTATGACAACATGACTACAGAAAACGCATCTGAATGGATCAAAACTTTTTTGTGTGGCAGAAATTCAGCTATTTATATTGAAGATGACACAGATTTCGCAATATTTCAACGAACATATATGTCCCTTGTTAAGCCGAAAACAGGTACCACTGTCATCAAATCCTCAAAGTTGCTTGTTAATGTACCCACTTATGCAGATTTTGAGGAACTTGTGCGAGAGACTGCACGATAAGGCCTTACATCAAGGTATCCAAAAGACACTTGATGAGTTCAATAAGACACATTTTTACCCATATGCAGGAAAACTGGTACAGGCCATTATCAATAAATGTCAGACATGTAATTTGGCCAAAGCAGAACATAGACGCACAGACCATCCTTTTGAAATAACGCCTGAGGTGATGAGCATTCGTGACAAATATGTAATTGATTACTATTTTATTAGGAATCGAAAATTTCTCACGTGTATAGATTTGAAGTCAAAATTTATTGCGGTCACTGAAACAAATACAGTTGACTGGCTTGAATCGAAGCGAGCCCTCCTTAAAGTTTTCAATTCAATGGGGATACCAAAGGTATTAAAAACGGACCAAGACTCAGCTTTAGTAAGCAAATCGCTCCACAATTGGCTTAAATCGTTAGGCATTCAAATTGAAATAACTACAAGTAAAAAAAACAGGATTAGCTGATATCGAACGAGTTCACAAGACCCTAAATGAAAAAATGAGAATCATT
>JAEIFU010003522.1:0-27559 GCA_018904235.1 Lordiphosa stackelbergi | reverse complement strand
GACAGGATTTAAGCCACGATAGATATTTTACCGGAACACTGCACTTTACACTATAGAGAAGGTCATATGGCCATCAGGATGCGTGTGCCATACCACAACTTTTGAAGTAGCTGTGGGAATGAGGAGAAGATACATAGAAAGCATCCAATACCTACTTTGCGAATGCCCTGTACTTCTTAGGAAACGTCAGTCTGGCATATCTATCGCCAAAACATTCTTCAGTGTCCGATAGTGATGAAAACTGAAATTCTTAAAAATTGCATCTCTTTCAAGATGCGGTTGATTCTTACAATGTTAGCCACATACTTCTTGGAACAGAAATCACAGAGGTTAAAATTATGCCCAAACTTACTCACTTCGCGTAGTGAAGATTGCGCTATTAATTCCAGTCCAAGACATTCATCGAAGTCGTTTTTCACTTCGGGTTTGAGTATCAGGAATTTGTATATATTGTAGCTGTGTCAGTGACTGGGCAATCACTGATCAATGCTGATTACTGTATACATATATGGAAAATCTGATTGCAAAGTTATAGGCAGTATTGCATTTTATAACCGAAACAAACCATAACATTAGGATCGACTAGTTTATGATGTTAAGAAAGCATTCTTTATTCATGCTTATTCTTATCGAAAGCCGATTTAAATAGTCTTCCACCACCAACGAATCCATCTTCCACATTTGCTCATACATAAACGTTGGTCTAGTGCTCGAACCACTTATAAACATGTGAGCTCATTAAAAATCAATAAAGTCGCTGACTGTGCCGAAGCGGCAGCAGTAGGCACTGTGTCCATCAAATTGACTTCAGTTTTTGGCGGATGCAATGTGTTGAGCCTGTTGCCTGTCTGGCGGGGATCGAGGCCTGTCCATCAGCCCCGAAAAAAGAGAAGAAAAAACAAAACGCTCCAATAACCAAATCCGCAGAGTTTGGTTCACAGTCCTCGTCCATTTTTAATTTATTGTTATGCCTTTTTTGCTGCCTTTTGGCTTTTTTTTTCTTTGGCTGCTGGTCGGCAGGTCATGTGCAATTTATGAAACGGCTTTGCATTGGACGCGCGGCCTGATTTTTGAGACACATTTGGACTGTCGCAAGTTGCAGTTGCAGTGGCAGATGGAGATGGCGGCGGAGAGCTGCGGGTCGCTCTCTTAGCTTCTGTCCATTTGATTTGTGATCGATTGTGTGTCGTTAGTTTGCGACATGGGGCATGAAATCTTTGACACCTAACGGTAACTGCCGTGGCACAGCAGTGGGTGCCCCTTTCTAGCTTCTGCATCAAATGGGAACTGAACTGAAGCTGAGCTGGCCAAGTGTTGGCAGTTTGCCATTTATTTTACAGGTGAATGAGCATAATGACAGTTGAAAGACCCGAGTCGTTTTTGGGGCCTTGGAACAACATGCTGTGCGCCTCTTTGGTTCAATTAAAAGAAAAAAGTGCGCTCACCAAATAGAGGCACAGGAAAAACCGTTTTGTCTCTCTTTATCTCGCTCTCTCGCCCTGGCGGTGCGCGGTTAATTTTGTTTAGCAAAAATATGTTGGAAATTAAAATTCCCATCACACCATAAAACCCATAAATCATCTTTTATCTAAGCAAGTCTATCGGCGCATGCGCGCGCGCCAACTTCGGAAGAGAAAAACAAAAACAACCGCAACAACAACAGCAACAACTTTACATCCACAAGAGGCAGAGACAAGGCTTTGTCCAGGTCCAGAGTGGAAAATGGATGCGGCCAGTGCCTGTGCCTGTGCCTGGTGGAACCTGCTTTGGCCTGCCTTAATGAGAATTTAATATTTTTCAATAAAAATTTGTAAAAGGCGCGTTAGCTTGTCGACCTGCTTCCTCTCTCTCCTGGTCTCTCTATATTTCTCTGGGGCCGCCGCCTTGTCCATGTGTGTCTTGGCTATTAACGCACTTTACTTTGTGGCCGACGGATTTCAGGCACAGGCCTAGAAAGGATAACTTGAACAGCTTTAAAATAACATTTCAACTAAGTTCAGATTAATGCTCAATATTTGACAAAATTGGATTAGGCAAAGTGGAAAAAGTGATTTGGAGGTAATTGCTGTTAGCGAATTAAGCGGTTTCCAGACTTAAACTAATGGGAGAGAGTATGAATAAATCGATGTCGCCGATACCTTAAATTAAAATATAAGTTTCTGGAGATTTTCAACAACTCTTGCTTTAATTTCGCTGCATGGAATTCATGGTTTGTAGGCCACAGTTGTTCGTCAATATTCTTTTCATTTACTTTCTGTCAAAAGAGAAGTTCTATCAAAAACATTTATCACAAGGCTCTCACCTCGCAAGTGGATTTTAGTTCTCCTATAGCTTTAACATTCTACCCATAGCACTTAATCTACTGTTGGAGTACGTGGATTACATTTGCTGGGGAAACCACGTATAAGGACATCCTGGAAAAGGCGTCTCTTGGATTGTGTGATTTCAGTTTTCCACACAAAAGAAAGGCATCTACAGGTTAACGCCGAATCCTAACGTCAATGTTTGAGTATCTTTTTCATGGTTACTTATTTAACAGCTGGCGAAGGTGACCGGCTGCTTAAGGCTCAAGTAACACAAAATTAATCTGCTAAATACGATCAAAAATTAGTCTCAACAATTCTTGACATTGGGTTCATGGCATCTTCAAAACTGTCCATTTCCGACCTCAAGGGTTAATTTTCTACTGTTTAAGCCACTATATGCACCTAGATTAAAACCTCGATTTTTGAAATTTCTGCCGGTCAGTTCTTCATTCTGTGCAGTTCTCAATGCTCATGGCCTTATCATATATATTTTGTTAGGGCAAAAATTTAAGCTTCATGTTTCAATTACAACAAAGAAAATATCATTAAAGACAGATTCTCATATACTCTGTAACTGCGAAAGTGTACACTGAGAAGAATAAGATTATAGTCTCGAGACCGAAACAAATAGGTGTCAAAAGTCAACAGGGACGAGAACATCTTAACACAAGAAGATATTCTTAGTCTAGTTCTAGTAAAATTCAACAATCTTAAATAAAGCTCGCTTACACACGACAATAAGATAAAACAATTAGGGTGTTCATCTCCACTTTGGTCACCCCCGGTCACAAAGTAATTCATCCGCTTGGTACCCACCACCGTCAAAAGAAAGTAAAGAAAACAATAGAGTGGTGAATATCGGTGAACTGAACAAATAATGGGTCCGAAGAAGAGATAAGTGCATGAAACAGGTATGAACTCTTGAAGTTTTTCGAGTGTTAAAGAATCGAAAATTTCGAAGGTCTTTATACCTAGCCTCCCGTTCATAAGCTTTGTTGCCACTCGCGAGGGCGCGTACATCTTGAAATTAAGTATATTAATATTGGTAGTCCAAAATTGTCAATTATGTCAGCTCCATGTATGTATTGGGATATGCTTCAATGATCCTAGCGACAGTGTGGTCAACCAAGCTCTGTGTACTAACTTCAGCGAAATCATCTGCAATTTTAATGAGTCATAACATGGATAAATGTTGGCATTTCGAGCTTTGGATCCGGCTTGTATTAGCTGGTAAGAGTGATTTGTTAAATCTCCATTAATGAAACGAATCAAGTTTTCCTCTGGAGTACATTTTACAGAAAGTTCATCATCAGCATCCACACATTTCTTAATTGTTGCATTATCTTATAGCTATAAAACTTTGGGTGCAGTTCTTTTCCTGCTTTGAGTAGGCTAGCCTGTATTGCCACCACAAGTTCGCTAGAGGATGATTCATTCACTAGTTTGAGGTCCGTGTATTTAGTGCAGCATGTTAAAAATTAAATTACTGGTCGTCCAATTTTCTTAGAAGTGTTAGTTTATTTAACAGTCCCGTCCAATCATTCTTGGTTTTTTTGTCGAAAAATTCAGTAATGGCTTTCTTGATTTCTAATACTCGTTTATCTATATTGGTAAAAGTTTTTAAAAGGCACTGCTGAGCGCACATCACGAAATAAGCGCAAACTTAGAAGCCTGAAAACACTTTTACATTCACAATAGACGAAACTTACAAAAAAACATTCAACTTCGACGACAACACAACTTACGCTATACAAAAGTGCACTTTGTGACATTTTTTGAGGGACACTGAAAAGGGGTACTTGAAGTACTCATTACAAAAAAAACATATTAAACACTGCAAAGGTACAAAGTAAACAGAACAAAATGATCGATAAATTCAGTTGGATTCAAAGTTTGAATCGTCCACTGTGAGACGTTGCGCTTCCTTGACTTTCTTAATCAATTTATTTCAAATTACTTCATGCGTAACACAGTTTAAGGGGGTATTCTCCATAACGAGGCTGTTTAATGGGCCTTTTTAAAAAAAATTCTTTTTTGAAAGTGCAAAGAGTTTTTCCAATTCAGTTTCTTTAATTATGTTACAAACAGATTAAAGTAAACAAACAAATTTTTACTGCTTCGATGCGAGGGCTGTTCCAAAAGTTATCGGCCGTCAAAGTGGGTGTCCAAAAAAAGTTATAGTGCTGGCGGCCATGATTTCACATCTCCAGAATGTCTGAAATGAAAAGTAAAAACGGGGTTATAATCAGTATAGATGTAATTGTAGTCTGAACCTCGAAAAAAATTTTGTGAATTTTTTTGACAAAATGGCGACCATTAAAAAATGAAAAATCGATTTTTGTCCTTTTTTGTAGTTTAGTGTAACAAAGAAAATAGTAAAAAATTTTTAAAATTATGATTGAGGTTCAGACCAGAATGGTGACAATTCTGCGTCGATTTCAGTTTGAATCATCAAAATCGGTTCAGTGTAACTGGAGATATCATGGCCGCCAGTTCGAAAAACGTGGTTTCGAGATAAACGCGTTTAAAGTTTGAAGTTCCTTTTTTGGGGACAAAAAAAAAAAACAAAAGTGGAAAAATGCAGTTCTAGAATGGTGACAATTCTACGTCGATTTCACTTAATTTCATTAAAATCTGTTTCGTAGAACTGGAGAAAAGTGGCTTGGCAGTCCGAAAAAGTTGCTTTGAAAGTAACCAAAAATATTACAGATATTAGTCGGCGATGCCAGCTGCATACAGCGGACCTTCCTCATCTTCAAAAAAACTGTTTTCGTCAGCAGCTCCTCTGCTCTGCGTGCCATTCTGCCTTCTTTAGATACGACCGCAGCTTTAGTTTCTGAGCGGATTAGTCAGTCTGAGCATTGTGTAGCATAGCCTTCGATTATTATCGATTAAAATTCGATTAATAATCGACATCGATCTGGGGCGACAACATGTAACTCTTCAAATTTAACAACCAGCCGTTATTTCACAGCGTTATTTACTCAAAATTTATTTAGTCAAAAATTTCTTGATTTAGCGAAGACATTGTTCGACTAAAAAGGCTATATCTCTTTTAAAGTATTTCGAATTTCAAAAAATCCGTTTTGGGCGATATTCTCAACTATCCAAGCTATAAAAAAATGCAACAAAAAAAAATCGAAAAAAATTTGGCATCTGGAGAATACCCCCTTAAAGTTACTATTCCGTTTCCAAAGAACTTCTATAAGGCTTTTAGATTTTTGTTTATACAAATTTTTTCCTCAACAAACCTCAAAAACATAGCAGGCGGGACGTCACACGTAACTGAGCACTTTTGTGCACAGAGGGCTGCTCACAAACTTGCCTAAGTGCCTATGTGCACTACAATCTGAACACCCTTAATTTTAATTTCTTAAAATGACGAGAAAAGGCAAAAATAAATTATAATAACTCCCCCCCTGGGGGGGTTTTGTACATATTCTACCTTTCAATTTACATTTTAAGGTGGGTCGAGCGGGAGGGGGTGTCGTGGAGGTATTGTTGGATCCACTGAGAATTCTTCTTTATGAAAAACTTATAAAAAATTGTATTTCTAACCCTACCCTGGGATTCGAGCTCAGGACCTAGTGGGACTGAACACACGGCACGGCAACTTAACTCGCTCCATCATCAGCAACACTCGTAGCCTTGTCACAGTAAAAGCTTTCGGTTTGCAACAAGGGAATGCTTAGATCGTCGCCTGAGAACGGCAAGGCCGGGAGTTTGAATAAATTTTAACAAAATAAATCTTATTATATAATTTCTAACGATTTTTCAGCTGAAACTTTTACAGGCAATTGTAGGATTGATAAATTGAGAGATGATCAATCTCTGTAGAAAATTTCATTGAAATGAGAGCATACATTTTGTTTCTATCATAGGCCATGGAGTATTTGAAACATGTTTTAGTTGGAGGGAGTTAATTTGTATACTTTTATAGAGATAATTTTCCGTGGATACCCTCCAGGTGAGGCCATGCCTTTGCTCAGTGCCTGTAATGCTCAGTTGGTTGCTTTGGTTGTTCGATTGTTTTGTTATGTGTTTATATTTTTTTTTTTTTTTGATTGAAAGACTTCTTAGCCTAAATGCACACTTATTGCATACAAAATTGGCTGAACTTCAATTTAGAAATTGCCAACAAGAGCGCGAACCCGTAAAAACCGGGAGCGGGTGCTGACTTTGACGCCAGGTTGGGTCGAGGGTATGGTCTGGCCTGGTCTGGGTCTAAGTCTGGCGGCGCGTGCAGACTGTGCGACTGTTTTAATATGCCAACAATGACAATCAACTGTCACCTCTGGTGCGCCATGTCTAGACTGCGGTAACTGCGACTGCGACTCCGACTCCGATTCCCACTTCGACTGGCCAAAAGAAATTGCATGCAAGTGAGTGCCGAGGCTGATTGCAACTGCCACTGCAACAGCAACAGCAACAACAACATATAAATATGTCATTTGGCTCATTATAAAGATAGCAAAGAGGCCTCTTGACCAGCAGAACCTGAGCTTGCGCCCCCAGAGCTGCGTCACATTTAAACGTTTAATGATAATTTATGAATGTTGTTGTTTTTTATTGCAACAACAATGCCGTAAACCAATAAATCTTAAGGATCACATAAATCTTGGCGCTAACTGCAAAGACGGGGAAGCAGCAGCAGAGCAGAGCTTGCATCTTGCAACAAAATGGTTGCAAGCCTACAAACGGAATACCCTTTGGGTGCAAAATAAGGCCAACAAAAATATCTTCAAGTTTAAAATTCTGAAAAAGAAAATTGGTAGATGTAGCCATGATTTAGAAATGTAAATACTTTTATGTAATTTAACATGGAAATCCCGGGGGATAGAATAAAGTGAAAATTATTTTAACGATACAGGATGCCATGAACTAAGGTACGAACCAAAGCTTAGGTTTGGTTGGAAATGCTTGAAAACCGCAAGGCACGGCGTCAAACAAAACAGAAATAGTTTTATTTATAGCAATAAAACCCCGGTTTGAATGCAATTCTGTCCCCAAACTATTGGTCACTGTGTTAGAAGTGGGAAGGAAATCACTCTCACTAACATAGTAAGGCCCATGGTGTAATAATATAAGGTGAAGCCGTCAGCATCTGCTGAGGGCCAGTGGATGTATGCTTGTCAAAAAGAAAGAGATAGCAGATGGCTTGCTTTGTTTTGTGTTTGTTAATTTTTGTATTTTGTATTTAGGGAGTTATAAATGTCAACGACTTTTAGGGACTTTTAGTGGCATAGTTTAAAATGTAACAAAATTTTTCGTCCTCGCTTAGCTCAACATTTTGCTTCATAAGCCCGATGACAGCATCCAAAGTTCCAACCTCTATATTTATTTTTCGCATCCACCTTTGAAGTGTTGTGAGGCTAGGCAAAGGGAAACCATACAAATGATTGTATGCTCGAGGAGCAGCAGCATGCAGTCATAAGCCGTATGAAATATCTGCCGAACTCCATAAAACCTTTTTTCCTCCGTTTTTTAACTTTCCTAGCTGGTTCTTCGTAAAAATCGTCGAAAGAGTTTCCTTTAGGACCTTGGACTCCTCCAATTCTTCCTTAAGCTTCCTATTTTCCCATATTTGGCATCAATTGTCGGCGTTTAGGTGCTCTGTCTTTAAAAAGACGTCTATAGACGTAGTCGTTTTCCATTCGACCTATTATCCTTAATACAAATGCCTTAAAACACAGTAACTTGACATTTCACATTAAAACCAGCAAATAAACACAAACAAGACAGTTTCTCATTAATACAAAAATACAGAAAAATTTGTCCGCAGCCTACCTTTCGCTTCGACCATGGACAACGAACTGGCCCTTTGGCCCTACAAACAGAGAGAGCGCTGTCTCGCTCGGTTTCCCCTTATATAATTACACCATGGTAAGGCCAAATTGGGGACACACACACATACAAAGGGTACTGGTAGCTTAGCGCTGTTCCCATGGTTCCGGTTTTTGCTGTCAAGTCGTTTAGGAATTCCCAAACGATTATGGCAGCTCTGGCATGGAGAGGTAGCTGTTGGCTGCAGTATAAACGGGCAAAGATCGCTGATGATTTGGTAGAAATATGTACCAATGAAACAGCTGTACGATCAACTAGCCTCCTTTGTGGTGTGTTGTGTTCCTATTTTTTAAGTTATGTGCAAGCATAACGAGACCTCTAGCCGGCATAATATTGAAGAAATGCTTTTACTTTTATTTATGTTCGATATAGTCTAAATTAGTTTCCTTTGAAAGGAAAAATAAGTTTACAATATAGTTAGACAAGTGCTTTCCCGATTTAAGAAAATTCAACCCAAAGTAAAGCCCGTTGGTGAAGGCTTTTATTGTTCTATTCACAGTTTTAGCTAAATTTACTTTTACATTTGGATTGTTCTAAAAATTAGACTATTGGTTTAATTCATGACATTTTCCCATTCCGGAATTTCAATATTTAACCTTTTTATGAAGCACTTTAAGGACTTACTCAGATGAGATAAATATTTAGTTTGCCACAATATGTCACATGAATAGAAACAAATTTGAACAACTTTGAAATCTGAATGAGTTAGAATAGGTGTCTTATTTATATGAAGTTTTGTGCCAAACTAAATTTTAATGTCGTCTTAGTATAGGCCTTAAGGTCAAAAAATGATTTTCTAATATCGGAAGATCCACCTCCCAGCTCGTAAATAAGCTACTTATCTAATTAATTTTAATCTATCTTAATTGGAAGTTGAACAGATCATGTCTGCCAATTGAGAGAAGTTCCAAAGATATATTCCCTACTTAATCCATGTAAGAATATTCAGAAAAAGATGACTGCCAGAATTTTAGAGCGATCGGAATACAATCTAAACCGTTTTTTACTTAAAATTTCATGTAAGTTTTGTTCTTGAATGTATCTAAGTAAAGTACAAATCATTAAAGAAATTATATATGAACAGGAGTTCTTGAATCAAGTACGTATCTAACTTAAAGTAGAACAAAAAATGTTGAAAATCGCAGAACAAAATGTCTTGGATTGAGTACAAAATTGAATAACAATGCCATCTCAAGAAAAAATGCAACGAAAATTGCGAATTATTTTAAAAGTAATCTTTTCTGAAAATTCCCAACTAGCTTTTTAACTTTGCTTACGGAGCGTTACATTACATCATGTTACATTAGTATCATCTTATTTTTGATTTAATTCATGCTGGCAAATTGGAATTGCCCTCAGAATTTTCACTTAAAACCAAGTAGCGGTAAAAAACAAAAAAAAATTCGATTTTTGTCATGTCTGCAAGTGTACCAAAATTATACGACACATGTCAATTTGTTGGATTAAGTAAATATTTTATTCTTATAATGGTATATAAACAATATTAAATAATTAATAGAGCCTTTGCTTAACTCGAAAAGTGTCTTAGGCATTTGTAAGTAAATTTTGGTATAAAAGAGACCATTGAGCCAAAAATTCGCTTTTGAGGCTTTCGTCATTCTCAAATTTGTTGTTATTGACGTAAACACGCCTGGCTAAGATACCCACAATGTTCTCAATTGGGTTTAGGTCAGGGGGGCACACTGGCCAATCCAAAACATTCATATGGTGATCAATTAAGAAGCGGTGGGTCTCTCTGCTTTTGTGAATAGATGCATTATCTTGCATAAAAACAAGATCTCCCCATAATTTTTTTCCAAAAGTGTCTGCAGACGATCCTCCAATACTTTTTTGCATTCTCCACTGTTCATCCTTGAGCTTGTGAAGCACAGATCAAGCGTTCCAGACGCATGAAGGGCTCCCCAAACCATTGCGGATCCGCCTCCGAAATCGCGTTTGGAAAACAGAAGTAGATCCTTACGCAAATCTCTCCAATAGTGCCGAAACCCATCTAGGGCGTCGAGATTAAATATTTTTTCATCAGAAAAAATGATCTAAATGGAAAATATTGAACAAAGCTGTATAAACAAAATAAAGTTAAAATTTCATACATTTCATTCAGTTTCTCTCCAAGCTTTTTTCCACAAATTGAAGGCGTGCTGTTTTGTGGTGCGGTTTTAAGAACGGAGCCTTTTTAAGACTCCTCTGACAATGCACTACGAAGATTTCAGCGTCCGCCAAACAGTCCTCCGTGACACAGGCTTACTGCAACATGCGGCAACTGTGGAGCACGAATCAAACAAATTGCTAGCTTTAAGTATTATGCGACGTTTTTCGCGGTCATACAACTTGGGTTTCCTTTCAGAGCTATGCTTCACACCATATTCATTTCGATTGTTCAAAAATTTGGTGATAACACAACGTGTTCGACCGATTTTCCGCGATATTTCGCTTACATTAAAGCCAACATCGTTGTAGGCTCTTATCCTTCCCTTTTCCTCGTCGGACAACAAACGCCCACGCGGCATTTTATTGAAAATTCATTAAATTCTTAACAGAAATATAAAAAAAAATTATTTCAAACTAAATCTTTCTCTCCAGCCGCAATAATTGAAATATGTCGTATAAATTTGATACACTTGCAGACATGACAAAAATCGAACTTTTTTGCTCTTTTTACCGCTACATGAAAACGCGAGATGCAATTAGAAAGAAGAATATCAGATTTTAAACAGAATTCATAAAGCTTTCATTCTGCATACTTGATTTCGTTGTATTATGCTTTACCAGTCTCCTACGAGGGTCGAACCTAAAAATTTCGGGGTGTCGTATAATTTTGGGCAGGAGTGTAGATAGAACATAAAAGTGTGATCTAAGCAATTTCAAAATTGTTTAAAATGTACTTAACATATCCCGAAAAAGTCTTTAATCAATTAGTTCGGTATTGCAATAAGAACTTTGTACTTGAATCGAAAGTTTTCGTATTTACCATACCATTGACACAGCTTATGTTTTGAGAGAATATAATTGGCCTAATTACAGCACAGTGAGAATGGGTTTCCCATTACTCTATAACCATATTCCTATGTATAATCCTATGATTTATTTCCATAAGAGCGATCATTAACCACAAATTTCGCTTATAAGCACATATACCCCTTCAACGATTGGCAGGATATACGCCAAATATTTTGGCTCCCTGACGACTCGGCACACTTGATCAAACGGCGGGAGTTGCTATTGACAGCTGGAAAAAACCTTGATGTTTGAGTGCTCTGCTGTGCTGCGCTCGGTTGTGCACTCCCGTGGTGCCTAATGTGTTAATAAGCCTAGACCAGACTCTGCTCTGGGAGATTACCCAATTTCGTGTGTTTTAGAAAGGCTTAGGCTAATTTTTTTGCAGCAGCCGCTGCTGGTGGATAATTTAATTTTGCTTTTCATGCTTCGTTAACATATTTTGCTTATAAGGATTTCCCGTAACCAGCAAAAAGAAATCACAACTGATCAGTGAACATGCCGCCAGGCAGCCGCTTGCAGCTTCCAGCCTCCAGCCTCATTGTTGCAGGTGCATGTTGCCGCAACAATGCCATAAATTGTGACATTGGTTTTTGCTCTCTTCGCCCCAACCCCAGGCAAAAAATAAAGAAAAAAAAACAATCGCCAACGTTGCTGCTGGCTAATTCTTTTTTTGTAGTGCAGAAAAAGCAGAAAAAAATGCTTAGAACGAGTTTTGGCATTTACGACTCACTCACTCACCGCGGCGGATCTCTGCGGTGCAGCAGCAGCCACCGCCACCGCTTTTTTGCTGCCGTGCTGTTTGTTGTTGTGTCGCATTATGTTGCTGCTTAATTGGTTATAAATTAATTAAACGTCGATTAATAATCCGGCTTCTTGTCAGTTAAAACCGCCGCCGCCGACGACGACGGCGATGTTGGTTAGAGTTGTAGGTTCTGGGCTTGGGAACAGGAACACGAACACTCCAGCTCCAGCTCCGCAGCCAGAGTAACAATAACAATAACAGGCAGCATCTGACACACACGTGATGAGTTGGCAATAATGAACTTGTTGTTGTTGGCTTCTTGGCAACAGCAACAACGCTAACAACAAACTCATTAATGACTGACCGGTGAGTGTATCAATGACCATTTGGGCGTTTAGGGTTAAGCCACATGGCTGGCTGTCACCGTCTTGTCAACGGAACAATTGTTTGGGCCATGGGAATATTTATTAATAAATTAAATAAATGTTATTAAATTTAACAGAAGCTGATTGAAGAAAAAGACCAAATTAACATAAATAAATTATTCAATGCAACCAACGATAAAACACAAGCATTAAAGAGTCAATCAAAGGGCATAAATTAACTGCTTAGTATCTACACAACATTTATTCCAGTTAGACCAATCGGAAATTTATTCACCCATAAATTGTGGCTGCTAATTTGAAATTGTACATTTTTCAGATAAGAATTTTTGGAATATTTTCAAAGAGAATGAAATATCACTAAAAAATGAAACAAAATTGAAATTTGATTTTCCTACCCTGGACGTCTTAGTTTTGAAATAGAAGCAAAATTAATGTCTGATGTTAATGATGCTAATGTTAATGTTTTGACTTTGGTTGGTTGGCATTTTGTTTAAAAATTTTGCAGGTTTTTCACAGCTTTAATGAACTTTGATTTTCTTACGCAATATGTTTAAATTGTTCTCATCAAAATGACCGGGCAACTTAGTAAAGTTGGTGCCTAGCTTAGATTAGATTCGATGCTTTGATTAATTACATTTTTTTGTGCAGAAACTAATCTAATCTAATTTATTTTATATTTTTATATTTTTCTTTATTCAAATAATGGTGAGTTTTAAAACCGTTCGGTTCGCTAAAGAATGACCCGTCTATAAGCAACTTCCAGCTTCAAAAGAAATGTATAATTATCACAGAAATAGTTTTGCATTTGGCTTGACAGAAATACAGAAATATTTAGAACAGAGACGATCATTGCAGGAGTCCAAATCAGATGTACCGTAACCTGACAATGACCCGACTTCTTGCTGTCTCTTTTAAGTTAGTTGGACAACTTATACATTATGTCCTACACGAGAACACGCTTAATGGTTTCATTAATTTGTTATAGCTGCAATTCAATTCAGTCTATTTGTGCAAAATGTTACCAATAAAAACCGGTTAAGAGATAAAAAATAAATATTTTTATAGCAGGCTTTTAGTTTTTCTATTGCATGTTTAATAACTTATTGCCAATTTACACCAAAGAAATGTTGTAACATTTCTTGAAAATGAAATTAGTCAAAGTTTTTTTGCTTTTTACAGCGCTGGCTCAAGGTCAATTGTTAATTATAATTCAACGCAATTCAACAAAGATAGCTCACAACATTTATTGGAGTAGCAGTGGTATGTCTGCACAGGCTGTATCGGAATTGTCCCCAATTCACTCATCAGCAGACTTGCTGATTTGGAACTATTAAAAAGTTTAGCTCGATCGGGAAAAGATTGTTCTTGAAGTGAGAACAATTTATTGCAATTCATTTTGACAATAATTGTGCCCGTTTAGAGTCCAAGAATCTTGAATTATTCCCTCTAGGTGGGGTGGGGGTTGGTACGTATTTATTTTTGATATTTAAAAATAATGAACCAAAGAATCTTTAGGATTAAGATTGTGGAGAGTACCAGCATGCCAAGCTGATAGAAATGTGAATAGATAAAAATAACTCTTCTTGGTGAATTTCTTAGTTTAAACTTAGTACTTAGACAAACTTAATAGATACCGATGGGTGTCCACATGAAAAAATGAGACGGAAATTCTTCCTTTAATTTCGACTGGTCTCTACGCTGGGTCGAACTCAGACAAACAAAAATTTCCGTTCATACGCATCGGAACGCTCGTGTAGCATGTCAGGTAGATACAGCTGATTCAATTCCGAAGAGTTATGAGCAGGAAAAATAAAAAGAACAGCAGCAATAGTAGGACAAGAAATAATCGATTCGCGTAAAAAACAGTGAACCAAATTCAAATACGAGCAAAACTGATATGATAACGCGGTGTGACCGTTTTATTATATATCTATTTAACTATTATAATAGTTATATTTTATTTTGATAAAGGGTGGTATTTTGGCGATGAACAGTCAAACTGGGCCGTACGCTGACCACCATGGAATTAAGCTGTAAATTCCGCAAGCGGACGAACTAGTTTGTCTGAGTTTCAAGCTCGAAGTAATATAAGTTAAAAAATTTAATTAAAAAAGAGTTTAATATTGAAGTTGAAGCGTGTAATATGTCCCTAAGTTAGAATAGTTGGAGGAAAAGTCAGAGATTATGACGGCAAAATTGGAAACGGACTAAGGTCGCTGGCTTTTGCTCTCGAGTTTAGCTGCCGTTGTCAAAGAATTAAAATCACGAGCACTTTTCAAAATTTAATAAATTGTTAGATAAATTGTTATCTTACAGCCACTGTGCACAAACACAAAATCGTGAAATTTATTTAAAAAATCAAGTTAGAAATTCGGTCAAGCCCGAAGAAACACGGTACCAGTCTTATCCAAGTAGTCACGCGGGTATCGTGCAATATTTTTGTTGTTTTGTTATACGCTTATCATAAAGTTTCTCTCTCTTTTTCTAATATTGTTCTTGAATGAATGGGTGGAGAGGGGGTTTACTGGCCTTTTTTGCTCATAGCTTGAGTATCGATATCTATCTTCTGCAAGTCGATAAAGAAATTTTATTGCTAAATATCTCGTTAGGTCTCTACAAAATATACGAACAATTCGTATCTGTCAAAATAGTAATTGGCAAATATCGATTTCGTTTACCAAACTCATACATTCTGAGATTTGTATTGTTAATACGGACAGACAGATATTGACAATATCGTCCATGCTTTGCTGTTACACTCATCAGTTGACATCATATCTCTATACAGCTCGCGCTTACGTCAATTTTGTCAAGCAAAAAATTTTGGGCATAGGTGGTCTGGGGTGTACATTTTCAATGGCGAAATCAAAGGCTCATACTTTACTTAATTCTTTTTTGGATACTATTACAATTTCGGAGTTACCTCTAGAATTCAACTGCACTATTTCCACGTCAAAGTTTCTGGTATAACATTTATTTGATTTGAAATCATTTAATAATTACAGAACAAATATTCAATTTTGCCCTTAATTTGCTGCATAATTTTCAAACCATTTTTGTTCAACATGAATTTCAAATATTTATTTTTATTTGGCTTGGCATTTTTATCATGAAGCTAAACGGAATTTTGGAATTTTAGGTTGAGCACAAATGCCTTTTCAAAAAAAGAGTTCAAAACGCGGGGCACACTGAGTGATAGAGCAAAGAGTTTGATTCATTAAATTGTTACAGTGTTTCTGTCCGATTGCTGTACAAGTAAAAAAATGCTTAAGGCCAATATAAAAGGGTCAAAATTAAATTTTTTTAAATCGCGCGCTGAAATGAGTTTATAAGTTAATGAACAAAGCGCTCGATTAAGGCAGCAGAAAATAAGTCCCGCAAATATAATATGAAAAAAGGCCCCAAATTTGGGGGTGTTATTTCATAATAAAGGCCTGATTCCAGAATGACATAAAAATCAATTTTTATGTTGAAGTTCACATGGAATAAAAAACATTTTACATCTTTTAAAATCTTTTATCCATAACAAAAACAATATTTATATGAAGTATTGTGCCGAAATAAAAATTTATGTCATCTGGAATCAGGCCTTAAAACAGTAGCCCAATTTGAAGTATGAAATAAGGCCCCACTGCGATGAAATAAAGCCCAAAAAAAATTAAAAGAAGGCCCCAAGTTTGGGATGTTATTTCATATGATATAATACTCCAATTTCAAAAAATTGAAATACAAAAATCGCGCGATTTCTTGTTTTATTTCCTTATAAAAATGAAACAGAACCCCAAAAATTAGTTTTGCGGTCTTATTTCATTTCTTCTTTTGAGGACTTATTTCATTTTGATATTTTATATAGGAAATAATGCCCCAAAAAAGGACATAACGCTCCAAATTTTATAAAAGAATAGTGGGTTTTTGTTTTCTATATAAATTGTTGGGGCTTTATTTCATTTTATTTTTGGGGCCTCATTTCATTGGGGCCTTATTTCGCAGAGCCCTAAATTAATAATCTCTGAAAAACTTTGCGAGATGTGTAGAGCAAATTTTAAAATTTTACCTTCAAGTATAACATAATTTCAAATCAAATAATGTTGTGCACGTCATTTGTATTTTGCTATTGCTTTTAAGCTCTGTAGTTAAATCGCACACAAATTTTAAAATGTTCTTAGTTATTTGACATTTGACGAAAAGAATGCACATATTTGTAGAACAAAACCGGAAATTTTAAAAATTAATTAAAAAAGAAACCTTCGATGACCTCCTCGACTTAAATGTATAATAGTTCTAGTAAAAGTCGCGGTTTATCGATACATTTTTTTAAAATTGTTGTTAAGTGGGGTCAAATTTCTGTCTACTCCTCCCCCCCCTGCGTACGCCACTGTACCTTGGGGTTGAAAAAGATTCATTTTCCCTGTTACATACTTTTACACAAACTTAAAATACTCTATGTACCTTTGGTACAGAGTATAAAAACTACCAAAGAAAAGGTTTTTGAAATAGAGCCTATTCACAAAAGCATAGAGAACCCATTGCGTGCAAAGGCTGTGGGCACCGCTGAACTGGAGCTAATTCAGCTTTGGGTCCTCTAGCTACTAACTATCACTGAATCGTCTTCTCTGCTGTCGAAAAACCAGGGCAGGAAAGTAATTCCAAAACTATTGAATAAGCTGTGTTGGCTGACACCAAGGGGAAAGCGGAGGAAACCTTATAGTTTTAGGCCTCATGGTGAAGATCGGCAACCAACAAAACTTTTCTTAATGTTTGTTTAGGTTCACCTTGAGCCTGCTTAACAAATTGTGACTAAAATAAAAACGCAGGTCGCTAAACACTAAACCCCATATACTTTTAGAAAAACTATAAAAAGTTCATACAGATAAATAACTTCATTCATATAGTGTAATATTTAATCTTAGAAGCTCGTATAAGAAACAATGGTCCAATGATAGGCTATCTGAGCTCTCTTTTGAGATTTATAGCTCACCATAAAATTTTGCAAAAGGTTCGGTCTGGTTGAAATCGTTAACGTAAACCGGAGGTTCGGTTCGATCCTAGGAGCATAACATCTGAAACATTTTTGCCTCTATTTTCTATGAATTGAATAAAAATGGTTAAAATAAAATCTGCTCGAAGCTATTTTTATTGAAGAGGGCGCATTTGATTTACCAACTGTTTGATTTATCTATCAACAGCTATAAAATAGACCACAATTGTTAATGCTCCTTCCAGTGTGACCATTGCAATATTTCGACAAATCGGATCTTTAGGAAAGCAACAGCGCCCCTTTTCCAGCGAAAAAACAGAAAAGTAAATAAATAACTAACTAACTAAATAACTAAGAACAGGTCTGTAAGCCCAACAACTTAAATAACTAAGAACAGGTCGCTAATCCCAAAAATTTAAAAAGTTCTTAAAAAATCGACCCATATAATTTTCTGAACCGAACTTTTTTCCAAACCGAAAAGGCGCCAAAAAAAAGAACCATACCGGACCGTTTTGCAGCCTTGAAAATATCGAATAAACTCTATATACATGTATTTTTACAATTTTTTGTCGTCATTTGGAACCCTTAAATGCATCATACAAGAAAGTGTTTAAGTCGTAGTTCACTTAGGCTTTTGCACAGTAATATTAATTACGCAACAATAGCTTAAATATATAAATTAAAAAAAACCTAACTAAAACCACAATACTTAAATTTATAAAACTAATTTTTTCAACTAATTCATTTGATTTTTGTTAAGCCCAAAGTGAAAATTATTTTTTGTCAAAACTTTTAAAGCCCATTTAATTCAGGAAGTGGTAGCTGCCGACCCAACACAAACACCTTCACATCTCCTCTCCCTCTCTAGCCATCATCCACGGCATTCCCGCTGACACTGACCCACCAGCCACCACAAAAACATACACTTTAATCTGACAGATATTTGATTTGATTGCTTGGCCACAGACCAGCGGGAAAGAGACAGCCATAGAGCGGGTGTGTGTGTGTGTGTGAGTGAGTGAAAGAGCGGCAGATGTAAATATTTTCTAACCGTAGTTCATTTCAACACTTTGCCCCGGCATATCCACTTCAGGCGACAACCAAGTGATGCCTTTTGTTGATCGAGTGCTTGCTACGCACTTCACTCGCCACAGCCACAAAAAAAAAAAAAAAAGAAGAAAAAACGGTTAACTGCTACATATTCCAATGCTACTTTAGCGCTCACGAAAACAGCTGGAAAAAATATGGTACATATTTCTATTTGTTGTATTGTGTGTTATTTGGGCAGTGGCGATTAAAGCGGGGTCCAGCCCCAAAAAAAAAAAAAACGAAGAAGGCCACCGAGCACTGTGTAGGCCAACTCAAGTGTCGAGAGGGCTCTTCAGTTGGATTGTTGTTCAACCCAAAGACCGGGGCCGATCCAGAAATCGACAGCAGGCAGCTTTCTCACGTTTTCTGCAACAAGTGCAGGCCATTCACAAAAGGCTGTAAAATGTCAAAATATACGAGCGCACAGCGATTTAAACTGTCAACGCGGCAGTAAACATTGTCAGAGCCAAGTCCGAGTCCGAGGGAGATATGCCGAAACTGGAACTGGCTACTTGTTGCCTCAAATTTGCTTATGAGCATCAGCCAACTCAGTGCCCGAGTCCGAGTCAGCCAGCTCTAATGTGGCTCGTAAATCCTGGCCAAGTGAGGCCGAGAGACAAGAGCCGTGATTCGGGGAGTTGTGGGGTGCCGAGGGGTGGTCACTCTGATGAATGTTGTGATGTGGAGCAACCAGGCAGTTAGTTAGATTTACGCCTCACAATTAACGTTCTAATCGTCTCAATTTGTTGGGCACTTTGCTTGGCCAGCAGATAATCAGGCGATACAAGTCTATTAAAATTGTGGAGTCGACTATGTTAGACCATTTACTGTAAACCAAATGAAAATAAAAACCCATAAAAAAGGTATTTGAAAAAATGAATAATTGAATGTAACTTATGTGATAGCAAGGTCATAAGATGAATTGCAACTGAAAGGATTAACGGGTTGACACTCGTTTTTGGCTTAGACA
Source organism: Lordiphosa stackelbergi (assembly GCA_018904235.1). Classification (NCBI taxonomy): domain Eukaryota; kingdom Metazoa; phylum Arthropoda; class Insecta; order Diptera; family Drosophilidae; genus Lordiphosa; species Lordiphosa stackelbergi. Next base: position 8,226 of record JAEIFU010003522.1, on the reverse strand, counting down.
TTGCGACTTGAGCAATACTCAACAAGAAAAGCCAGTAAAGTAAGTATTGCCAAAAAGTATAAGCCAAGCAGTATTAGAGTTACCCTTAAACACTATCTCCTCTATTTAATATCGGATCTTAATTATAGTCGGACAGGTTACACCGTCGAACACTGAGAGGACCAAAGACATTTAGGCAAATTAGCAATACCTTATTACAAGTTTGAGCTCACGTTTAATGGGTACAACATCTGTTGCTAGCTGAAAATAGATTAAAGCTTATACTATGAAGGATTAATCAATGAAGAAGGAGTCACTAAAATTAATATACTAAATTCCCCACTCAAATGGTCAAGTTGGTATCACTCCACTGTTAGAGTTAAGAAAGAACAACTTGAATATTTGAATATCTTATTTAAGAAACCGAACCGAACCGAACCGCTTTTTCGCTCGTGAACCGAACCGTAAACCGAACCGGTGTGTTTTCAAAAATGCTGAACCGAACCAAAAACCGAAAAATAAAATGGTTCGGTTCGGTTCACTTCAGCTAGGTATTGAGTTACTGGCGAATAGTGAGCAAAATCAGCAATTAGCTTTAAAATATTACAAAAATACTTGGAAAAGCAGAGTTGTTGTAAAAAGCTAAGAACATCAACCTTATTAAATTTGCGGACCCAAAATTGCAATAAGCCAAGTCTTGATTGTATTATCCGTTGGGGGTCAACTTACTTAATACTCAAACGTTAACTTTTTATCTTTAATTGAGATTGGCTTGAAATATAAAATGCGTATGAGTATTTCTATGGCTGGCAGGCATGCAAAATTAAGTTTGAAAAAGGGAGGATGACATAGCTCAGTAATTGTCAACTCTTTGGAAAAAAAGAGCTCCGCCTATTTTTGAATTCGATTTCTTAGATTCCAGGAATCAATCCTGCTATCAGAAGAAGGGAAAAAGGTAGCTAAATCTCATTTAATGTTAATATACAACAAAATTCAAAACGTTAATGAAAACATAACGGATATTCATTCAATTCCATAAAAAAAGTAAAATATCGATTGTTAGCGTTTACCTAAAGATTATTAAATATTGGAATATTTATCAGGAAAGTCAACTTAAGCATAGCTCGAATAGTTTTAGCAGTTCCACCCACACAAGTGTCAGAAGAATGAACATTTTCCACATTGGAGTTTGTTTTACCAGACTTAAGAGCCAATATTGATGAAAATATACTAGGAGATATATTATTATTAAGTTTTAACTAAAATTCCATTATATTGAAGTTAATTTAAGTCTTTTAAGATCTATTTTATTCCCTGTTGTTTTGAAAACCACATATACAAGTATAATAAAACTAATCAAATGGAAATGTCAAATTTGAGTTTATTAAAAATGAAATGTTTATTATATAATAGGGTGTATTACTCATATCGAAGTCGATTTCCGTATGAACTTAAGGATTTCGAATTAGAATTGTTTAAGTTTATATGTGAAGTGCCAAATATGTCAGAGATTACTTGATCAGGTCAAAAGAAAATTGTAATTATCGGGTGTGTTCCAGAAACCTCTAGAGATTTTCGTATGAACGATTTGATTTTGATGGAACTAATCTAGGAGGTCTTTATTTGAGAAATGATAAGAATAAGGTCGGCTACTAGATCATAGTCAGTAAAAACGGAAGTATTAAATCTATTGTACCTCGGCTTGAGCAGCCGGTTTCAAATCGCTGAACTTTTGTCATCTAATTTAGTAGCCGTGCATATTTGTAGGACTTTACATATAAAGGAATGCAGTTTATTTTGATCCGCTTGGCTTTCATTAGTTGATTTCAAACCGTCAAAGTTTCTAAACAATATCAAGTGACCAAATTAAATTTATAAAAAATGTACAATTAAATAAAATAAATAGATGGATGGAAGAATTTATTTGTCAATTTTAAAAAAAAAAATTGAATTTTTAATTAGAAAAATATAAATAAGGATGAGAGAAAAGAAAGAAGAGTCTTTCTGGGATTTAAGGATTAAATTGTGCTCGAAATTTTTGTTAATTCAATCTTTATTAGATTACCCCGGATAATTGTAATCTTTCTTAAAATTAAAAAAGTCGTATCAACTCAAACTTTTTTCTGATCGGGTCAAGAATATCCGGGATAACGTTGTTTTCATTACCGCTTGATAATGATTTGATCTCGTATGGATTTATTATTTGAGTAAATTATCTACAATCTCTTAGGTTGCTAGATCAGATGGTAAATTTGAGCGATTTTAAATCGACTGCTCAAAGCCTATTTGGCTTTGTATTCGCTTAAATTTCGCCATCTGAGCTAGTAGCCGTGCTGTTTGGTGCCACTTCACATAAAAATTCAAGCAGTTTTAATTTAAAACACAAGCGTTTATACGAAAATCTCTAGTGATTTTTGTGTTCACCCCCTATGTTTGAATGTGAACTTGAATGCAGCCACCGCTACTTGGCGTTATTGGTAAATAAAAACAAACAATCGAACAACAGAAAATCGTGTGCAAAAAAATCGTATGGCGTTACTCATCTTCATATTCTAATGTCTTTGATAAAAGGGCTTCTAAGAGAGAAAGAGAATATGCTTTGATTAGCCTACTGGGTAAACACCAGGCGGATGAGACGAGCCAAAGCATTAATAGTGACCCACGACCTCAAATGGTTCCAAAAGTTAATCCAACAAGGAAATAATGCCCTCAGGATTCTGACGGGGCTCTACGGGTCACTGCAAACTGCTAAGCGGCTCAGCTGAGCCTGCAGACCCAACTTTGCAGATACCGTGAAGAGAAGGAGAGTCCTCTGAACATATACTAGCACACTGCGGTACCCTAGCGAGGCGCAGACTCAGCGGATTTGGGAAACACATTCTACACCCAAGCAATATCAGTAACTTAGAATCCACAAAAATCCTGGAGAGGAAAAAGGACTGCTAGGAGAGAGTTGAAAACTCAGAAAATTCCAAAATTGGTCGCGGTGCAATAATAATTTGTGTAATTTCCGTAGCAAAATCACGATTATTAATAAATAATACAAAAGACAAGTCTTAACGTTAAGGTTAATGATTTTTAATAACAGCCATTAAAAATTTCTTCCCTGTGATAAAGGGGTATATCGAAGTCTGGCACGGCCGCTTCACCGCTCGTTTTTTGTCTCTAGAAATTATGGGAGTTGGTGCGCAATATTTGGGTTTTGAATAAAATGACCTCAAAAACTGTAAAGACAGTTTATTTATTATAATTGATTATGGGTCATCAGGCTGTTTTCAATAAAATCGTTACTGTTTAGGCTTTTGATGTCTTCGAATTCAGTTCACTAGTAAAACAAACCCCATTTCTGCTAAAGTTTTTCTGTACGTAGTTCGTACGCTGAATTCAAGAATCAAATTCAAAATAATGTTTAACAGAAAAAAAAGACTGGAAGATTTCAAGCATATATAGGAATGATTTGAGCCCGACCATATTCATTGTTTATTTTGACGTAATTGACGGAGAAATCGATTTAAATTGGCTAAGATTGTGAAAATCATTAAACAAACATTCAAACAATCATTAAACAAATTTATAACAAAAACGTTGCAGAGAATTATTTCATCTACACGCCTTTACAGAGAAAAAATATGAACTATCCGTAAAAATATTTTCGACGTTTCTTACGGCTAATGAATTGGCAACTTCATGTCCGTCTGTGGTTCAGTCTTCGTAGGTCCAAGGCTTAGCCCAGTAAGGTAAGTAAGTAAGAAAAAGTTTTTAATGGTATCTTAAGATTATTCAGTTTAGGCATTCAAGTGGCTGGTCCGTACAAACATTTTTTAAAGTCTTTAAAAATCGATCGCAACGTATTGATTTATAAGTCATTCCGGGTTCAACCCATTTTTAGTACCCTTTCGGATGAATCCCGGAGAATACCGGAATGGAATGATTTTTTTTTTAGGGTAGATCATATCGCTCACTACACAAAATAATCCATTTTGAGAAAAACACGTTTAAAGTTCTAAATGGATTTACCCTATGAAAAATGGTTCTTTTAGTTTCGAGTTAATTAATTAAAATATTATTAATTTAAAATGCTTAGTGATAAAACATGTAAATATAATTATTTAATTGAATGCCAATGTATGTTTGCTCAATATAAACTGCAGTTCAACTGGAGATATGACGTTCTTGCCTTAAGGCCTGTATCCAGCAAGGGCGGAAAATTCCTGTCAGAAATTTGCTGTTTATTTCTCAGCTGGATCACTCTGACCATGTACCTAACAGGTGATCAGTCTGAAATTAAGCACTGTTAACTATTTGAATTTGACTAAATTTAAAAAATACAAATAATATTTTCGGAGGAAGCATGCTGCTCGAGTAAAGGTGCACACTTTACACTTGGGGATGATAAACCGATGGCATGACACTTTGCAGTGTGCCCGGATGGCACAAACATCACTGCACATGTTGTTAACTGCATTACTTTATAATGCAATCTTCTCCAAATAGTATGACTTCTTGGTTATGCCAATCAAATGAAGTCTCTCATTGTAGATGCCTAAATTCATACGCATTTATTATTAGGGATTTTGTGGCCGGATCAGTACCTTGCCCTGCTGGTCAAAGAACCGCTGGAACATAGCCAAAACCATACGAAAATACCAAGTGCGACTCCTAGGATCAAGAGTCCCATATATAGATACCGCGGTACCTTGGCATGTCTCTGGACCTATGGTTGACCGGGGTCCATGTGACTTAAGGCAGAGCTACGGCATTGGAGCTCCATTGCCTTCTTCTTAGTCCCTAAAATAGCGGTTTATCTGGGCGATCCCGTTATGCGGCATCCACCGCCCTCAAGAAACTAGAGTCTTCTATGTGGTGCATACAACTACGTACATATACCGCGGTGTGGACGCTGCCATTATGTGCAAAACCAATATGCGCACCAGCATTAATCATGACCAATTGGTGCAACCACTCAACAGATTTTGCTTATGATCTGACAACACACGATTGAAAGCGCTTAAACAACGACATCTATACGACCTTTTTGTCTATAGATAAGTGTGCCTTTGGCACCATCCCCTACATCTTTGCACCTGATGGTTTCCAGCCAGATGACAGCTCATAATAAAAATATATAAGGCATTCCCCAAAATTTTCGTCCATATTATTGTTGGCAATATATTCTTCGCGCTGTATCAGCTGTTCTCTCCATCCGACACATCATATCGATATGCCAACTATCGATAAGAAACCGTGGATTACGTTCATGTTGCTGGATACAGGCGCAACGAAAGGTAAAATAAAAATTCCTGCCACTGTTTTTTTTTTTGCAAGGTTGTCAAAAAGTCTTGCGGTATTTTTATTGAATTTTCAATTGTTCATAAAATTGGTTATAATAATGGGATTTAAGTCAAATATGCGCCGTTTGTTGATGACGAGTTACCAACGAGATGAGGAGGCCGGACTTGCTACTGCAGAAAAGACGCAGCCTACAAGGAGAACTCTGCAGGTCGGGAGCAACGCGGCTGTTATATCGGGAGAAAAAGAAAGAGCGGAAGCGCCTCTTTAGAAGGAAAAGAGCCGGCATGAGTGAGACTCGAAAATTTTACCAAAAAATTAAGCAATTAACAGAAGGTTTGAAGCCCAGAGTCGCACAATGCAAAGACGAACACGGGAATCTGGTCACCGATCCGCGAGTGGCGCTTAACAAATGGAGAAGCACTTGAACCTGGGAGGCGATGACGAACATGATGCCGCCTCTAGAGAAGTAGCGATGCCACCAATCGACAACATAGAGATAGACCCGCCGACCCAACAGGAAGTCTGCTTAGCCATACAAAGGCTAAAGAACAATAAATCACCTGGCGCTGATGAGCTGCCCGCTGAATTGTTCAAGGCTGAGGGGAAGAATTGGTAAGGTGCATGCACCAACTTCTTTGCCGTATATGGGTTGACGAAAGCATGCCCGACGATTGGAATTTAGTGTTCTATGCCCAATCTTTAAAAAAGGAGACCCTGCAGTTTGCGCCAACTACCGCGGATCAGTCTCCTTCCCATTGCATATAAGGTTCTGTCGCGCATTATTTGTGAACGTCTTAAGCCGCTTATAAACACACTGATTGGACCTTATCAGTGTGGCTTTAGACCTGGTAAATCCACCACAGACCAGATATTCACATTACGACAAATCCTGGAGAAGACCTATGAGAGAGGCATCAACACACACCATCTATTTGTTGATTATAAATCAGCCTTCGACACGCCGATAAGGTCAAGGTTTTTGAAGCCTTGTCTACCCTTTGGTATACCAGCAAAGTACGTCCGTCTTTGCATGATGACGTTGAGAAGTACACAAAGCTCCGTCAAAATAGGAAAGAACCTTTCCGGAACCATTTGATACCAAGAGAGGTTTTAGGCAGGGCGATACCTTATCGTGTGACTTCTTCAATCTACTGATGGAATATATACTGCGCCGGTGCCCACATGCCAACAGAACGGGCGCCTTTATTTATAAAGATCTAATGCTCCCGCATATGCCGATGATATCGACATCATCGGCAAAAACGAACGGGCGGTAAGCAGGGCGTTTTCAGAGATTGAGAGGCAGTCAGAACTGATGGGTTTGGCGGTAAATGAGGACAAGACGAAATACCTTGTATCCGCGGACAAAAAGTCCTTGCGTCTTGGACAATTTGTTACAATGGGAGAATACAACTTTAAAGTTGTTGAGGATTTTGTTTACCTCGGAACGACGATAACCAGCGACAACAACATCAGTCTGGAAATCCGACGAAGGATCACTCTGCAAACCGATGCTTCTACGGGCTAAGTAGAGAGCTCAAGAGCAGAGACCTCAAGCGAAGAACAAAATTAGCCCTATACAAGTCGCTAATCATCCCAGTCCTGCAATACGGCGCAGAAGCATGGACAATGACAGCAGCGGATGAAGCGGCGATTGGCGTGTTTGAACGAAAGATTCTTCGGAGGATTTATGGACCTTTAAAAGTTGGCGATGTTTTCCGCATTCGAAATAATGACGAACTGTATGAGCTCTATGGGGACACCTGTCTGGTCAAGCGCATAAAGCAACAGCGGCTGCGCTGGTTAGGACATGTCACCAGGATGGACGAAGAAGCTCCAGTAAGGAAAGCTTATTATTCGAAGGCGGCTGACTACGGAGGAAGAGGCAGGCGGGGGGAGACCTCGACTAAGATGGGATGACCAGGTCTGGGCAAGACCTTGCCAAGCTTGGTTTGACCAATTGGTCCTGCAGCTCGCACGGAGCAGCGACTGGGCGGACATTGCTGGCAGCGGCTGAGACCGTCGAACGGTTGTGATGCGATGCATCGGGCCAATCAAGAAGAAGAAGTTACCAACGAGATGCCAACTTCATAATGCCCCTCTTATAGAAGCTTCGCTTCCTATTGGCAAAACTCGGAGAGCCAATTTTGACAGCATCTCTCTTGTACAACTACTCGTTCGCCATGGACAGAAATAGGTGGTAATCACTTAGTGCTAGATCCGGACTATACGGTGGATGCAAAAGAACCTCCCATCCGGAGCTCTTTGGAGCTTCCGGCGCGTCACCAAAGATGTGTGGCCTGGCGTTGTCCTTGATGCAAGAGCCAATTCGGCCCTTGTTGATCAAAGATGGCCTCTTCTGCATGAGTGTTGTATCTGGGCGGTCCAGTTGTTGGCAGTACAGGTCCGAACGCCGAGTTGGCATAAAAGGGCATAGCGTATGATTCCATCCACCCGCTGGACCCACAGAAGAGACCTTCTCCGGCCGCCATCCAGGCTACTTCACTTTCTGGGTAGGCTGACCTTTCACTCACGATCGTTTGCGCTTCACGTTGTCGTAAGTGACCCACTTTTCATCGCTACGTCACCATCCGCTTTTCAAAACGCTGACGTTTGGGTTGCGGATTCAGAAACGATTCGGCTGCATCCACACGGGCAAAAATTAAAATTGCGTCAAGTCGTGTGGCACCACACATCGAGCCTTTCGAATCCAAGCTTTTCAAATAGTTTATATAATGGTTTTGATGACTCATGTCTAGCTCTTGGCCGATGCTACGGCTGCTACTATGCCGGTCTCTTTTCGATCATCTGAGCAGTCTATCGCAATTTTTCGGACGACAGACCTTCCGGACCGTGGCGCATCTTCGATCACCTCTGCACCAGAACGAAAACGTTGAAACCATCGTTGTGCGGTGGAAATGGAAACTGTATCGGGTCCATAAACTGCACAAATTT
>JAEIFU010003521.1:0-27574 GCA_018904235.1 Lordiphosa stackelbergi | reverse complement strand
GTGTCTGGGGAGAGTATTTGTCCTCAATGATTTTGTTGTAGTTCTGCTCGGCCTCCTCCTTGTTGTCATTGAGCAAACCCTGCTCCTCGTCATCGGCCTCTTTGCGCTTGCGGCGGGATTCTGGAGAGGGTACAAAGTTGGTCATTTGCAAAATGTCCTCCAGAAAGAATTGTTGCACGGGAAAAGCACGTCCCGGGACTTCTAAGACAGGACAACCGCCAAAGTATTTGGAAAACAAAGAGGTATCAATGGTGGCCGACATCAGGATGACTAAAAAGAGAAGAGGGAACACGTAAGGAAAAATTAAATAAACCTCTTGAAAGAAAACAAAACGTAGACGTATTTAAATGTTAACTTTGTATATCCTGTCAAAAAAATGCGTACCCAAGGTATACTAAACAAGGTAGGCGCACTTGAAGCTCTCTCGCTCTTAGCGTAGGCTTTTGTATATAACATTACTCTCTCGCTCTCTTTGAAACAAATATAATGAGTTGTGCGAGAGCAAGTGCGATTTCCTTGTTTAGTTACCTTGTGTGCCTCAATCCGCCTTTTTAAAATCGTATGGCGTATACTTCATAGCAGAGCTGTTAACTTGAATTACCATTTTTCACATAATTGAAAACAATTCTAAACCATTTTTTATTAATCGTAATTGTAACGTGGAGATACGATTATTCAGTGAATATTCCAAAATTAATTACTTTTACAAGTACTTAGATAATTGCAACTGTAAAAGGTGATTATTAAGTAATTGTGCTTGAAAAGTTAATTATTTTGTATTTGTGGTGAAAATTATGATTTTTTCTAATCCAGTTGGGAAAATACCATATTTAATAGTTTGCTGATCGAGGTAACAAAACCCAACCTAATAATAGCAATCATTTAATTGATTTTGAGATATATAGATATATATATATAGATATTCAATATTTGGAAGAATACCGCATTTTGATGACGCTAAAAGCAACAATTTTAGACTTTCTCTCATTCCGGCATTGACCACCCTGGCGAATGGTATTCTGGAAAAGGCAAGGAGCGCTTTTCATATAATTTGTAACTTTACAAAAACGCACACTGCTTTATTGCATCTGTTTTAATTGCGGTGGTTCAATTTTCTTGGAAAAATTGGGCTTTTATAGCGGAAGCAGTGTGCTCTATCCTCTGACACTTAGAAATACCATGGACTCAAAATTTGTTATCATCATTCCAACATCTTCTGGGAAAGTTCCTATTTTACTTCGTTTCAATCAGTATTTTCAAAAATTATTGTCATTCTCTGAGAACATAAACAATGTCAATGGACGGGAATAGGCACAATATGCATAATAAATTTAAAAATGTCACAAATTCCAAACTATCAATGGCCAGAAACAGACGGTGGATTATTAAGTTAAGTTTTATAAACTCAATAAGATGAACAGACATATGACAATGTACATGTTTTGACCTAATTGCATATGTTGCGGAACTTTCGGGTGATATATTAGAGTTATATAAAAACCGTCCGTTGAAATTAGCCTAATGTTGCTGCTAATTGATGCCTGTTACCAGGGAGGTGGGGGGTCTAGAACAGTTCGCTTTGCAGCCACGTAGATGATTTTCAAGGGTCGTTACTGCTGGCATAAGCACTCGTTTCAGAATGTTAGATCATATTTTAAGAACCTATCTTTCCCCTTTCTTCTTTTTTTTCGTGGTTGACTGGGAATGCGGTGTGTAAAATTTCAATGAATATTCATATTTAGAATACTTTTTTAAAGAAGAATGTTAGGAGACGCTCGACATGTTTGTAAGATGTATGGCGCCATACGCGAACCATACTACAGGATTGAGCGTACTGCCGCTTGGAAGACTGCGTATTTTGTGCTTGGTTTGACGTGCATCTTATCAATCACATCTTGAAGCATTTGCAGAGAATCGGCAAAAAGACATATCGTCGACATACATCAACACTTTGAACAGTTGTCCAGCAAAGGTAACCCCCTCCTGGTAGGAATACAGCCCTGCTGACTCCACAGTTAGTGTTAAACCAATCAGAAAGCCTGGAACCGTCCCAAACCGATGCTGTGTTATTGTCGTACAGCTGACATATTGCCTTGAGCATTTTAATAGATAGACCGATGTTGCTCAGTTTGTAGAACAGGCTTCTTCTATTCACTGTATCGAATGCTGCTTTGAAATCAATCAAAAATATATATAACTTTTTCTTGGACTGGAGGTAAGAATGAGCAATCGACGTTAAAACAAAGACGCTATCGACTGTTGAATAGCCCTTTCGAAATCCATTCTGGAATTCACTTAGTAGATCCATCTTGAAAGTAGCACTCCGGAATTTTCATCATGACGTTAAGTCAAGATATTCCCCTGTAGTTGCTGACGTTAGATGGGTCTCCCTTTTTATAAATTGGGAATATAATGCAACGCTTGAGGGAGTCTGGGAAGGTCCCTTGATTGTACATAATATTGTAGGCGTGTAGTGGGCATAAAAAATTCAGCTGATATTCTGTCATCCCCTGGCGCTTTGTTAGTTTTCAAGTTGCCAATGGCTAATAGGCCACGATACAATCAACCTAACCATTAACCAGAGATTAAAACCGAACGAATAACGGTTTGGGTTACGGTTACTGTTTTGTCCGATCGCTTTTTTCCGGTTACGGTTATTTTACGGTTGTGGAATATCGGTTACGGTACCTGTTAACCTCTCAAAGTTTGCCCCTCCCCCTTGCCTATAGAACCACATTGAGAATGAATTTACCTAGATTCCATAAGCGAAATTCTTGAAAATTTTTGTTCTCGTTCAAATTATTCGTTCTAGTTTTTTATATAAAAAAAACAAAATCTTTTTGCAATATTGTTTTTTTTTTTTCTTTTAATCCCTTAAAAAATTATTTTGAATATTCACTGAATAATCGTATTTCCACGTAAAAAAAAAAATTTAAAAAATTAAAAATGCACAATACGAATAAACAAAAATTTTCCATATTACAATTACGATTAAAAAAAAAAAAAAAAAAAAAAAAAAATTCGTAATCAGGGAGATTTGTTTTTCCATTACCTAAAAAATTTGTGTTTTTAGTTATGAAAAGTAATTAAATACGGGAAGTAATGAATACATTACAGCTATGATAATAATTATAAAATATTAACGAGATTAATGTTCACGGAAGTACCGAGGATTAATTTTGGCTAAAATTAACTCAAAACAAGATAAACTAACTAACTAAGTATTCCGCTAAGTAAAACAAAAACAAAATTTAACGAAGACACTTAGATTTTCCATAGAAATTACAAAGTACGCAAAAATGACGCATAAATGAAGTAAAAATGAAGCAAAATGGAAATGCCTACTGCTCAGTTAAAGTACGTATATAATGCGTACTTTTTCTAATGCTTCAGCGCAAGGTATACTAAACAAAGTAGGCTCACTCACCCTCCTCACAAAGAGAGAGGAGTGAGAAAATATAAACAGGTAGGCTCAGCTCACAACTCTTGTATTTGTGTAAAGAGACCGAGAGAGTAATATATTTCAATACAAACTCGCGTAGTGTTCGCTTACAAAGTTGCTTACTGACTGAAATTTACCAAGTTGTCAGAGACGAGAGATGAGTAGGCCTACCTTGTTTAGTATACCTTGAGCGTACGTATACGTAGTATGCGTATGCGTAGCCTACTCTTTCTAATGCGTATGCGTGCGTACGAGTCCTTAAAAAATACGTAGTACACATTAATGACTGGATATGTAATACTTGCCATGCAAATCCGGATATGTATCCACCATATCACGCAAGATAACCAACAGAAAATCGCTGTTCACATCACGCTCGTGTATTTCATCCACTATAATATGGGAAACTCCTCGCAGTCCCGCCTCCAGTTTGCGCAGCAAAACGCCCACGGTACAGAACAAAATGCCTCCATAGGGACGCGGAAAGACGGATTCAAAACGCACCGAATAGCCCACCGTATCGCCCAGCTGTTCACAACGTTCGCGGGCCACACGCTCGGCCACCGAAATGGCTGAAATGCGACGCGGTTGGGTCACATAAATGTTGGCATAACCACCCTGACCCGACGATATATAATCATCCAATATAAACTGGGCTATTTGAGTGGTCTTGCCGCAGCCAGTGTTGCCGCGTATTATAACCACCGGATGGTCATTGATGGCATTCATTATCTCCGAACGCATGGCTGCTATGGGCAGCTTATCGCGAAACTCCAAAAACTGACGATATTCAGCATCGTTTTGACGTCGATCTCTTAGACTGCGTTCAAACTGTGCAGAGAGATCATCAATGGAAATGGTGGCCAGTTCACCCTCATCAATGTTACAGGCATGCCAGGCATTCCAGTTGGGTTGTGGTGGGGCCCAGGGTATAACCGAGCTCTCCTGGCGAGCATCTCTGTTTTGTCCCGCATTGTCACCCAAACGATTCGGATTCACTATCAGCGAAATGGGTGCCCCTTCGGCCTCTACTTTGATATTGCGTGGATTGACCACAGGTAAATCTAGCAAGCTGATGACCTCGTCCAATTGGTTAATCAATTCGGGAGCCAGTTTTACCGGATACGGTTTAAGTTCTTCATCTTTCTTCTTCTTGAGAGTTCCACTGAAAGCCTCAATAACCTTCAAATGGAAGAGTTGTCTGACCAAAGACAAGGCACACGATTTGCTGGCCGATTTCTTGTTGGATCCCGTCTCTCGGGCTGTCACCTTGCGCTTCAGTGCGGGAACATAAATGGACAATTCAGCCATGAAGCTCCTATGAGGGTGATTTATCAATAAAGGGTTAAGTGTGGGAATTGAGTTAGATTAGACTTACCCATCCGGTTAGGAGGTGTCACTATGCGCAACTGTGGGCAGTGTAACTTCAGAGCCACTTGGCTATCAACGTTAAGTCGTTAGGCGATCATGTTAAACCCTGCGTGCCTGTCCGTTGCATTCACAAACCACACGCAAGGTATTCTTTGTCTTGTTTCTGTGCTGCCAGGTCGCTCTGAAGTTCACCTGATCTAAGACTGTAATTGGTTGCCCACAAGTTGCACACAGCATTTCACAATTAACTACCACAGGCTGCGTCACAGATTTTGTCTTAAAATCCACAACGCAGCTCTAAGAGAAACAAAAAAATGTATGCATACCTCGCATGATCCGGACCCACCGGCGTATATTTGTAGTCGTCGCGTATATTGTTCGCTTGCTTGTACATATTCAAACGATCCTTGGCATTCTCTATGGTCCAATTGCCATGAATGGCCGCATTCACATCTATGGACTCGGCCTCGTTCATATCCTTTTGCTCTTGCACATGATCAATGATATTAAAGCGTTCACGTCCGCCGCCGAAATCATGATTTGCTGGACGATAGGCTTCGCCCAGATCCTGCGGACCCGATTGATCACCAAAAACACGATGCTGCGCTGTACCACCACCGCCGCCGCCGCCCACGGATTTGTTATCAAAGCCGCCACCACCGCCTCCGCCTCCACCGCCCAAGGCAGGAGCCGCAGCCCCTGCTTCCATGGGAACTTCATTGGCATTTAATTTGCCCGTACGCACCAAATAATTCACAAAATCACGTGCTGCATTCTTTTCCGCATCCTTTTTGTTAGTCGAATTGCCCACAGCCACATAGGGACACTGATCCAAGCGTACCTCGCAGAGGAAACGCTGACGCTGCTTGGGCCCTGCAAATCAATAAAAGTGATGAAAAATGCCGCGGACAAAGCCGGCTACATTTTACTTACCTGTGGGACGCACATCGAACCTGGGTTCGGTGCGATTCTTTGCACAATACTCAAAAAGAAATGATTTGATATCCATAATTTATTTAATTGAGGTTTTTTTCTGGTTAATTCAACTGGAAAAGTGAAAAATTCTAAAGTTTTTCTACCCCCACGAATTTTCACTAGAAAACAGTGTGACCGTTTATCAATAAATGAGAAATCTAGCCGTGACTGACAAACTGTCCTGCTCGCTGTGATAAAAGTCAGACTACATAATGTTTATGCAATATCAAATTTTTTAAAATCACGTTTTTTAAAATGCGCCTGTTTATGCATATTTATAAAAACCATGATATTTCTGCAGTGCAGATGCCACTTATGAAAATTGCAAAAAAAAGTTGGCAGCACACTTGCACAATCATCTGATGAATTGTTAAAAAAATAACAAATGCAGGGTTTACAATGGAAAGAACAAATTAGAAATTGCTTTTTATTTAACAACATAGGCGGACATCAAAGTTAGTAATTAATCTTCTGGAGTGGAGAAAGGAGTGGATGAAAATCTTAAAACATGGAAGGGATGCCAGGGATATCCCAGGCAAAATGCCAACAAATTTCTATGTAGCATTACTGAAGTGGACTTGCAGTCATGAACGTGCATAAATAGCTAATGCGAGGATGTATAGCCGGATGCTTACTGGACGCTGATGCAAATCCGCATTCAAAACCATCTTTGAGGTCATTTGACATGTCCTTTAGCACTTGCAATACGTTATTTTTATCTCAAATTAAAAAATCATTAGTTAATTGTATTGAAAACGTTTAAACTGTAATTACTTGGAGCCTAGTGACCTGCCCATGGTATAGAGCTGGAGAAACATCGATGGTAATATCAATGCATCGATGTTTTTATCTAAGCTGCAGACATCGATGCATTTTTTTTCACAATCGATGTTTTTGAAACCCTACATAAACAAGTAACGGCCACGCTATTTTCTTATAAAATTTACTAGGCGTCCAGGTGACCAAATTGCGGTTCTGTCAATATGCAACTATCCAAATAAATGTGATTGGACCAAACCCTATTACGTATGAATATCCATTTACATGCTATAATCAAAATAAATGTGATTTATTAAATTACAAATTTTCCATGATTTGAACACACACTCCCTCTTTTAGTTCAAGAAATCTTTCGACTTCCCTGCCTTAACGACGTGATTTCCAAATGTTAGCGAATTGTGAATAACTAAAACAGTCCAAGCTACAAATAATTTTTATAGCATTATTTGAGAAGTCGCCTCCCGGTGGAATAGTTTATATTTAATAATAAAGCGAATTTTTCTTCTGTCTGACCATTTATCCACAATTTTACTCCAAACTCTAAGCAACTCCAAAAGCCCCCAAATAGAAACTTTACAAGAAATGTCAGAAATCCTTACCTCTTAGAAATGGTGCCACTTTGCAAATTTCTGGGAGAAAATATGACACTATTTCACTAATTATCCTACTAAAATGCAAGATGCAGCGAAACACAAAAAATGGGAAGTGAACTTTAGTGTGTCCAAGCTGTCTGAGCCCACTAAAAGAAGTGACTAAAAATATTTATGTATTCCGGCAACATCCACAGCTTCTGAAAGGACATTCAGTAAAGCTGGACAGACCCTGTCGGACCTTAAAGCCAAAGAATTGGGAGCGTTTGATGTTCCTTTATAAAAATTGTAATAATTTTAAAAAATACTTAAAAAGAAATTTTATTTAGAACCCTAGAAGTCACATTGGTCTTATTATCAAATTGATATATATCATATATAATAATCTCAAATTATTTTCAATTTAATCAAATCAAGCAAGAAAGTGTTTTAATAGATCGAGCACTTTCTTATCCAAGCGCAATTTCTAGTCTGCCACGATTTTTATAATTGCTGGACACATTCCAGAGGCATTCCGACTCCTCCACGGCTTCAATAAGCTTAGGGATCAAATCGGCATTCCACTGCGATTTATTCATTGTTCTTTATTGATTGTTCCTGGTATAGTTTGCTTTATGTATACGGATCTGGCTCAAAGCTCACGAACAGTTCAATGTTCAGTTTTGTGAACACAGTGGCGTACTGTGACGACGACAAGAAGCGTTTACATCAAAAGTACTCATTTAAATAGACACAGCACAGGCACAGCGTTGTTACATGCATTTTCTGTGACGCCATTGTAAACACTTTGAACTTCTGAGTATTTGGTCACAGTGCGTCACAGACAACACCGACACAGTGTGCCCCAATGTAAGCCCGGCCTAACTGACAGAACAGCTGTTCTGCAGAATGAGGTGTTGCCAGACTTTTTTTAAAAATCATGGTTTTTCTCAAAAACCTTAGTCATAATGCGTGTAAATAATTTTTTGGTAAAAAATGATCTGCAATTATGGTTCGCAATTGTTTTAACTGATGCCCCTGTCCACTGGCACACTTTAGAGTCTGGAGGCCATTCTATGGATAATCTAAATGACCTTATACTTTCTGTGATAATAAAGTCTTTCTGAAAAACAACGATATATAATAAACTAGCTGTCCCGGCGCAACACGAAGAAGTGAAGCTTACACTACATTTGCCATCTATAAAATCTGCGTGATAGTCTAAACTCAATTACAAATTAGCAAATTTCATGATTCTGTGCACCTTCCAATCTTTACCATCTATCTATTCAGAATTTCAACTTGTTTCTCGTTCTTTTTTCGTTTGAATTTTTGCAAATTTGAGATTTTTGACCGTTCGATGTTTACTTTTATTTACTTAGCTTCGATTGCGGTAACAATTCGAATATTGAATTATAAAATCTGCGTTAATGGGAAAGTTTGAGTTTAGCGACATTGAGTGAAAAATGCTTGTCTCCAAAGTCAAATTTTTTTAGTTAACTTATTGTAGTAAATGAGATTAGGTAAATGAGATTAGGGGTAACTGGCATTGAAAATATTGTTCTTGATCATATTTCTGTGTAAAAACTGTCGAAATTTAGTCATTATACAAATTTCCCTCTTCTAATAGAGTCATATACAAACAACTACGAATTGGAGTAAATTTTTTGCTGTATTTTATAATTTAAATTTTTAGTAATTGTTATAAGGTAAGCTTTAGCGTCTGCTCCCGTATATTATTCTCAACTGACCATCCCACAGTCAATAATGGCGTCTGCACTTGCTGTGATCATGGCCGGTCTGGTTCATATCATATTCGCTTAGCTCTTTTTATCACACCATACTCCGGGACAAGTACACCGGGACAACTACTACTACAGTCATTGTATGCGCGGCCATTTTGGATCTGATTCATAGATCAGATCCAATATTGCCGCGCATACAATGACCGTTGGCATTGTAATTCCCGGTGTAGTTGTCTCGGAGTATGGAGTGATAAAAAGAGCAATGCGAAATATGATATGAACCAGACCGGCCATGATCACAGCAAATGCAGACGCGAAATATGATATGAACCAGATCGCCTAATACCACGAAGCTTCGACTTTATGCCAGCGGGTATCAAATATGTCTACGAAACGGCTGATGCAATTTTTTTACTGGAGGTTGGCATGCTAATCATATGGGAATCAGTGGAGTACATGATATTATATGCGCTCGTTAAGGTTATATTTGTGATAATTTTGCAGAGCGATAATGGCAGATATGTAGACTTTTGGGTTGAAGTCTTCACCTTCCCATTGTCTGTCTTGATTTTCGCTTTGGCCGGACATGCGACTACTCACTTCAATTTGCTTCGCAATCATACCGAGTCCACTGAGGCGCAAGTTTCTCTTCGCATAAATAATACTATACTCTACCTAAAACGGACAGCCAATCGAGGCCGCAGATAAAATGGGTTAAGCACTTGGAAAATAAAGAATAATCAGAAGGGGAAATAAAAAGCTTTGACGATTTTTAAATAAACAAAAGCTTTTGCATTAATTACTTTCTGGTTTTCTTTTTAGGTTTGGTATAATACGGTTAAGAAATTTACAAAATTAATTTAAAATAACACAAAAAGTTTCGTTCTAAGTCAACCGAAATCAAGACCATTTGTTGACAAAAGTAGAGTAATACCGCTTGAACCGTGAACAGCGGGTGTCATATGAACATTTTGTGCTCACTTTATGAACGGCTTGGGCATGTTTTAAGAGCATTTTGCGCTCGCAAAATAAACGCTCTGCTACTTTTAAATTCCTTACGTAACACAAGAGGCATCTCAACCATCACGACTATCAACCTCGCTCGAATCATTGCGGTGAATTGCATTATTAAGGCAAAACTCGGGTGGCTGAAAGCTTTTTGCTAAGAGCTTTGCCTTGAATGTTTTACTTGTGCAACAAAATCAAGAGATCGAGTCAGCATGAACCCGAATATTGTTTTTACCTATTTATAAGATTCAAAGTCAGACATTTTGTAAATATTATTACAACATTTTGTGCTATTTATTTATATTTTTTGTCGTGCTATTTTGCATGCATATTTCTTTTTTGTACCCTAGGGGAGCTTATATTATAATAACAATAATATGTTTCTTTATTAACATTATTTTTACAAAGAATTTCTGCATGATATTGGAACAATACGACATTGATTTTAAATCGTCTGTCGGTAAAGAGAAATAAAAATTAAATTAAATTTAAGCGAATTCTGTAATTATTAGTTTTGTATATGATAAAGCTTTTGTGACGTAGCTAGCTAATTTTTTCCCAGCCTTCGTCGAATTCCCCATTTAATTTTTCAATAATTTCATTTTGCGTGAGTGAGGTTTTCCCAAAGAATCTAGAACGTATGTTTTTGAGGATTGCGCATCTGCCCATAAAATGTTCTAAGTCCTCGCATTCTTTCATGTTGCATACATTCATCTGGCACGTTTCGCAAATGTTTGTTTAATATTATGAGATCACATTTTGCTTTAAAAATCCACATTATCTTGTGCCTTTGCTGCACATAGTTTGGTGTTCGTGAGTTTCTAATAGAAACTTTCTATCCGCTTCTTGAACACTTGTGTTTTGTTCTGCCACTCCATTCTAGTCAACGGTAAATTTCAGTCCAAGTTGAAATTGATACTTAAATCGTTTAAACATTAAACCCATCCTATCCTTTCTAAGTACTCAAGAGTGAAAATGTGAGCAGGAGTAATTCCGGTTTCTAGTTGAATGCAATAATTCGGAGTGCAGTCGGCGAGTGCAGTCTTGATGAAGAAATTTTGCAACCTGTCAATTTCTTCGAAGTTGGCCGATCCTCATATTTGCGCCCCATAGCTTTGAACCAATCTGCTGACGGCCTAATCCAACATCTATGTTCCGGAAGAAGCTTCCCCAAGTGGCGATAATGCTAGCTTTGGCTGAGTTGGTTCTGTTCTGGATGTGCTTTTTAAAGGATAGTTTTGGCGTAAAAATAATTCCCAGGTAAAATTGTTTACTACCTTTATAGTTTCACCCCTATATTTCCATTGCTTAGGGGCCACCCCTTCTGAAAACCATAATGGCGTACTTGCTGAGGTTGACAATCATGTTCCATTTGTCACAGTACACTTCCAGGTTGTTGATCATTTGCTGCAAGACTTTTGGATCATCTGCCAGTAAAACTATTTCATCAGCATAGAGCAGCACCCTTAGGTTTATATTCTCGAGTTGCATGCCGCCTTCGTGTAGATCGTTCAAATATAAGGCGAAAAGTAGAGGCGACAGCAAACATCCCTATCTGACTCCTGCCTTGGTGGTGAACTCCTCAGACATTGGTTCTCCATTGTCTCATCCAAAAAGTTTGTCATCTTTGTGGATACCCCCATCGTTTTTAGTTTATATGCTAATAAATTTCTTGGTGCATTGTCAAAAGCATCTATGAAATCTGCGAAGAACGCTTATGATTTCCTCTTTTCCTCAAACTTTAGTTGCACAGCTGCTGTCAGATTGTAGATGTTATCCACTGTTGAATATTTCGCTCTAAAACCAGCCTGGAACTCGTTCATCTTATCCATTGCATCCACCCAATCTGTCAGCCGCTGATTCAGAACTCCCATCATCATCTTCGCACACGCGTACATAAAAGATATGCCTCGATAGTTCTCCGGCAGACTTGCGTTTCCTTTTTTAAAAATTGGGAATAATATGCTAGTTTGGAATTCCTCACGGCCAGTACCTTCATTATAGATTTTTGTATGGCACCCAGCTAGTTCTCGTAGAAAATCTTTGCCGGCATGCCGAAAATGTTCGTAAACAATTCCATTCTCACTATATATGGCCTTCAGATGTTCTGGATCCATTTCGTTTTTACTTATTCTTATCGTTTTACTATTTTGAACAAGTTTGGTGCAAGTTTTAAAAGAGTAAGCCATTTTGGTGTTGTCAAGGATATCTTTAAAGATATTGAAAACAAATGTGTAGCTAGTATTAGCAAACGCTGTAGTTACATTATAATACAAATCCTTATTGATTTGTTTGAGTTTTAAGAGGTCTTTTGCATTTAGTAGTTTTGCTCTCCATGCTGGAGGAAGCGTACCTGTTAATACAAATGTAATATGCTAAGGAGGGTCTGGAGTAATACCAGTACACCTCCAAAGGGCCTGTGCTTGAGCTATACTCTATGACAAGATTAGCTAAGGTCCATACTGCATATTCTTGCTTCGATCTGATGAAAATGCCCTTCGTCACACTTTCTAATAGCACATGAGCATCGAAGCAAAGCCAAGGTGTTTCTAATTATATGAAATTAAAATTTCATTCACAGTCGCAGTTAAGTGAATCACTCTATGTATTACTCATCTCTAGCAGGTGATTTTTGCCAGTGCTGCATAACGGCACAATTTGGGTTTGATTGCTTTTCTTACATATGTGTAGGGTACGCACACATTAATCTAAAAAAATTAGATTTTCACAAATTGTTAAAGAAATGGAAGAGAATGAGACCAAGAATGAGTCCACCAGCTCAGTTGAAGTGGCCAATGGTAAGACCAAAAGCCAAAATGCTTAAAACAACCCCCCCATAAAACAGTGACTTCCAGGCCAGGGCGAGGGCGAGGGCGATGATGAGGCCACATACCAGCATAAATTGAATCTCCTCCAAGCGGAAATGCGTAAAATGCAAAACGAGTTCAATACTCAGCGTGCCAAGATGAGGGAGCTGTATATGCAGAAGGAGGCCGAACTGGATGAACTAAAGACCCATCTAATGGTAGCGGACCTCAAATCGGAAAATGAAATGCAATTGAGGGATATCAAGGCACAGGAGGAGATATCCTCGCTGCAGCAGCTGGTGCAGGACACCATTGAAGAGTCATCCAATTATAAAAGTGAACTGGAACTTATTAAAATGGAGCTTAGTAAGCAGCAAACCAGTACAGAGTCAGCAGTCAGTGGGCTGGCTCCGCAGGTGCTTAATCAGGTGAAGAAAACTCTAGGGTCAGTAAGGAAATTGGGCAGCGACTCTTTGAACAGCAGCTTTCAGCAGGAGGAGCAGCAGCAGAATCACAAGCCATATGTAAGTTATGGGCTGAAGGATAGCACACACACATATTGACTTGACTTGGTTTCCTTACAGGCACACGAGGATGCAGAAATGTTGCACTCCATAGTCGAGCAGCTGCAAGAGGAAATGAAGGCTTTGAAGGTAAAATTACGCGAACAGGATGATCAATTGCAGGCCAAGGCTCATGAGGAACTAACTGCCATAAACAAATCCACCTCTATGGATTTAGCAGAAGCCTCTTGCGAGGCCTGCAGCCTGAAGGAGCATAAAACGGAGGAACTAAACACACAAATAAAACTAATACAAAAACAACTAATGGAATCCCGTGAAATGCTAAACAAAGAGGCCGCCCTACGCAAGGAACTGGAGAATCAATGGCAAGAGAAACGCGAGGCACACAAAACGGAAGTACAAAACCTACGCGAACAGGCCAAAACCCATGAGCAACAACTCCTAGACATGCAACAAAAGTTTCTAGAGACCAAGGACGAGGTGATGCGACAATTGCAGCGAGTAACCGACGACAGGGAAAAGGTTAACAAGCAGTTAGAGACGCTACAGGCAGATAATGATTTCCTTTCCGGTTGCTATTTGGCCACCTCCGAAGAGATTGAGGACCAGTACATAAATTTGCCCAATACGGTGGTGGAGCTGCATGAGCTTATACTACGCCAGCAAAGTGAACTGATACAGGCGCGAGTGAGCAGCGAGTTTGAGAAGCAATATGGGGTCGGGGGGTGGGATGAAAATATAATTACCAAAAAGAGGAGAGTAATAATGAGCGACGAGCCTACAAGCGCAAGACGCAATTGGATATCAAATCGCTGCAGTAAGTCTAAATTTCTTGACTCCAAAAGCTAACCAAAATGACTAAACTTTATGGTCTTACAGAGATCGAGTCGGCAATGGTGTAGAGCAGATGTGGGTGTAGGAGCGTTTACGGAGCACGCGCTAGCTTCCGGCTTGTTCTGGTCGGCAACGGGGGGGGTGCGACAGGAGAAAACCGCTGCTCTCTACGAGCTCTCGTTTATGTTGAATTCTAATTTTGATTCGCGTGCTAATAGTTCAGTTTCAGTGTTCTATCATAAACTTGACCCTAATGGAAGGATTCGTACATAAAGGACAAGGAAATAGAGAGAGAGAGAGAGAGGGAGATGAAGAGAGAAAGATAGAGCGATACTCGAGGGAGATATGGAGAAAGAGAAATACATAACGAAAGAAGGAAATATACATAGATAGATAAAAAAAAAGAATCTCGAATACTGCGAAGGAAAGGAAGACAAATACTGGATGGCATCTCCGGATGCATTGGCTAGCGCATTCAGGTGTTATGCATCGCTAGCTATCCCCACCCAACCATGGTCGTCAGGTTGCATGATTTGAAAAACGACCCCTTTATTATCCAGGAATGATCACCACATTGGTTTACTAGGGCGAGGCATGGCTTCCAAAAATAGGCACTTTAGTTCATCTTCAAGGTTCTAATATTTATTCACAATTGTAATTATATTTAAACTAACTCCTATTTTCATGATTATCTGCTCAAACTAAATTTTTATCCTACTAAATATTCAAGAATCATAACAAACAAAATAGCTGCAAAATTAACAATATAAGGGCGATATAAAATGTAGATAATATAAGTATAAAATAAAGTAGATAGTATATGTAAATAAATTTCGCTCAGCATGTAGATAATACTGGCATATGTAAATAATAAAGGTATATAACTTCAATTGTAGTATTAAGGCAAGAAAAATTAATATTTAATATAGTAGTTTCAAAAGGCTTCAGAATGTGATATGGAAGTTTCTTTCAGTGTATTCAAGTATTTAATCATATTTCTCATTTATTCTCTTGTTTTGTTTTAAACGATATTTGGGAGCAAATAGAAAAAAAATTAATAACGGAACAGCTAGGTCGTAGCGATTTCGCCACCAACAAACACATTTGTTTTCGTTTTATTTATGTTATTTATATCCATCGTTAGATCAGCAGTCGATCGCTGCTTAACCAATGCGTTTGCTTATCAGTGGTTGGGACACGACAAAGCGAGGCAAATAATAATCAAAACAAATAGCTGGAAAAATGCCATAAAAGCATAGTGCACTTACCACTATCCAATTCCCACGCTGAAAGTACTTTCGCTGGAGGTACTGGAACGTAGCTTTAGGGTTTAAAATTAAATTATTGTTCGCAATTGTTACGGGCCAACTCGCCACTCATTCCCAGTCACAATTTTAAACCATTTTGTTCTTCTCTTAGATTTTGATTTTGCTTTGTTTCGCTTTGCTATATGTTTTTCACTTGGTGGTTGTTGGAAGGTCAGTCGCAATAAAAAAAAGGAATTTACTTGATCGCAAGGTTGTTATCTCCACTTCACTTCCATTTTCACATAGGCCTCAATTTTAAATTTGTGCTTTTTTTCTTTCAAACATATAGGATAGCAAAATAAACCAAAAAAAAATTCTATTAATAATTCTGCTTCATTTCGGCTTCACTACTCGCGAGACTTCGGACACCTAGTAGACAGGCCATCCAACCTGTGGTCATGCGCTCCAGGCAATCGCGTCTGAGAGACTAGAACAGCGGGGTGATGAAGACCAAAAACGAAGTGGCCGGAGCTTGCACTTGCACTCCTCAATGTGGAAAGCTTGAAGTGAAGCTTTATGCGTTTGGGTGGGAATAGCTGATCACCATCGAGGCTTCGCCTAGAAGTTGGGGTGGTTAGCTGCGCTAACCCCAGGGGCCACTCCCTACAACAAAAATGCGAGAGCACAAAAATAAGCTGCTAAACCACAGAGACCTCGATCGCGGATATTTACCCTTTTATATTCGGGGATTGGCACGTTGTTATATATCGGTGAACTCCAATGGCCGATCGAACACAAAAAAAAATATAAAAATTGCTCCGTCGCCTTTCGTTTAATGCTTCGTTTGAGGGTTTCTCTTTAGAGTATGAAGCGTTGCTTTTAACAAGCTTTGGCTACTTGCATAGCGATAATAAAAATTTGCACTTTGACTTTTGCTTTCACTTTTCACTTTTTTTTTTTCGTTCTGGAGCTGCTGGACGATGGTGTGTTCGCACTGACTGTTCAAATAGAAAAGACGGAAGCGGAATTTGGCCAAAGCCTCCTAACCTTAAGCCGGAAATGCAAGCGCATGAAATTGACGTCCAGCTGTCACCTGTCATTAACTATCGAGTTAATTGCGAAACACCTCTGCCTAGTATCGATATAAAATGTAGTATTTTTTTATAACTTGGCAAAAAATATAATTTAAACTTCATTTAATTACAACAATTTCCTCTATATGTTTCTGTATGTTATTTTCTTTCGCTAACTTACTGCAATTTATATTTTTAATTCTAGTTTCTACTTCTAACTTCTAGACTATTTAGAACTACTGTGGTCTGCTTTTAGGCTTACTTTCTTATTTTTTTTTTCTTCATATATTTTTCTTCTTTCGAACCAAGCGCCACTACATTTCCCCCCCGGCAAAATCACACTTGGGGTTGCACAAGGGTGATCCGCGCTTGGACCGGGTATACGCCTTGGGACTACATGCCTTATTGTTTGATGTCCTTAGCGTGAAACTTCCCCACATACTGACCTTGCAAATCCTCAACGTCATAATAGCAATTACCGAGCCTTTTTACTATTCTTGCTTTTACAAATGTGGGCGCCAGTTTCGCATTGAAGCCCTTCGCGAAATTGCTCTGCTGGAAGTTTCTTCGGAACACTTCCTGACCAGGCTGAAAGGACACATCCCGGCTTCTAAGGTTATAAGCCTTTTCATTTCGCTCTTGTTGACGCTGCACAGCTTTTTGGGCCGATTTGCGAATTATGTCGAACGAATCATCTCTATTGAAACTGGTTGATCGATCCTCCAGCATTTCTAATTGCCTCAACAATTGGTACGTCGCTCCGCTAGTGATCATGTTTTGACCAAAAGCTACGCGATATGGACTACTATTAATCGCTGAGTGTGCACTAGCACGCAAGGAGCAGGCTATATAACTTAGTTGCTCATCCCAATTGGTTTGATCAGCTGCAATATAGGACTTAATGGCCGCTATGACGGACCGATTTACTCTCTCGGACGCGTTCGCCTGCGGAGAGTATAGTGCGGTATAGGAGTGTTGTATCTGATACTTTTGCAGCAAGGAGTTAAAAAGATGCGACTTGAACTGCACTCCGTTATCAGACACGACAACTTCAGGGATACCGAAGCAATGGAAGAGATCTTCCTCCAAATATCGCGTAATAGAGTCTGCTGTAAATTTTTTTATAGGCTTGAGGAACGGGAATTTAGCAAAGTGATCAAGCACTACAAATATTCCAATATGTCCCGAACGACTGCGGGGATACGGGCCCAAAAAATCAACGTAGATCTTTTGGAAAAAACGTTGTGTTTCTCCAGTTTTCCCCATCGGTGGACGCAGTGTGCGATTTGGGTGCTTTGTGCACTTGCACATTTCGCAGCTGTTGATGTAATCCCTTACATCCGCCACCAAGTTTGGCCAGTAATAAAATCTGCGAATTCTTTCTAGTGTTTTATTAATGCCACTGTGGGCAGCTAGAGGACATTCGTGATTTTCTTTGAGAACAGCAGGCACTAGCGCTTTAGGAACCCATAGCTTCCAACATAGGTCATCTGCTATTTGTTCTCCAGTTGCATGCTCAGCGCGTCTGTAGACGAATCTGTCAACCACTTTGACGTCTGGCATTCGAGACTGATTGGCCAATACTCGATCTTTGACAGATTTATACTCCGCTGACTCGAAGTGATCGGAGTTTAAATCCAAAAACCCTTCAATGCTGATGGCAGACAAGTCCTCCGTGTAAACACGCGACAGTGCATCCGGCACAACATTTTGGCTCCCTTTCTTGTGAAGAATCTTAAAATCAAATCCTTGTAGCTTGAGTGCCCAACGAGCTAACCTCGAACTCAAATCTGATTGGGACATCAGCCACTTTAACGATGCGTGATCGGTTACGATTGAAAATTCCTGCCCTTCTATATAGGCTCGGAATTTTTTTACGCACAATACTGCCGCCAAGCATTCTTTCTCCGTCACCGAGTAATTTCGCTGACAACGGTTAAGCTTGCGCGACATAAAAGCTATCGGAACTTCATTTCCACTCGGATCTTTTTGCATCAGGACACCGCCTACTCCAGTGTGACTTGCGTCACAGTGAATAGCAAATGGAGAAGTATAAACCGGACTGTGTAATACAGGAGCCTCACACATTTGTTTTTTCAACGCTTCAAAGGCAGCTTGCGCTTCATCTGTCCACACAAATTTTCGGTTAGCTTTCAGCGTATCTGTGATTGGAGCTGCTACACCAGCATAGTTTTTCACAAACTTGTGATACCAACCGGTTAACCCCAGAAAACGCCGAACCTGTTTTACAGACCGAGGCGTTGGGAACTCGCTTATAGCAGCAACTTTGTCTGGATCAGTCTGTATCGTACCATGTCCAATTACATGACCAAGATACTTGACCTCATTGAGACAGAAACTACTTTTTTCGACATTAATAGTCAATCCTGCTAGCTTCAATCTCGCTGCTAGTGCTTTTAATACGGCAACATGTTTTTCGAACGAATCTGAGACGACAAGCAGATCGTCGAGGTAAATAAAAATTTCATTTCGAAGCTCTGGCGGAATTACTTTGTCCATTAGTTTGGACATCGTTTGCGGCGCATTGGACAGTCCAAATGGCATAACTGTAAATTGATACAGTGGTCTGCCAGGTACTGTAAAGGCTGTCTTTTCCCGCGCCTTTTCACTCAGCGGAATTTGCCAGTACGCGTCCTTTAGATCGATACTCGAAATAAATTGAGCTTTCGGAAGTCGGCTAATAATTCCGTCGATCAGAGGCATCGGATAGGCATTCTTCACTGTTTTTTCGTTCACCTTTCGACTGTCCAGGCAAAGACGAACTTTTCCTGGCTTACGTACGAGAACAACTGGCGAGGACCACGGGCTGTCCGACTCCTCAATGACCCCGAGACTTAACATCCTATCGAGTTCTTCGTACATAAGTTTCTCCACTGCTGGAGAAACAGCGTAATGTCGCTGCTTGATCGGCTTCGCTTCACCCACATCAATGTCATGGGTCAGCCAAGTCGTCTTGCCTAATCCCTTTTCAGCAAAGGATGGAAACCTTTTAATAGTTTCGGCCAACTCCTTTTTCTGAATATCTGATAGAGGAATTTGTGACTTACCGTCAACGTCAATTGTCGAAATTGTTGGACTGTTAGCTTTGTTTGCCAGAAACGCAGGTAACAAATTGTAGCTAGTCCAAAACTCAATTCCTAAATATAGGTCTTGCGATAGTGTCGGAACGATATAGAATTTTAAACGCTTAGTCTCTCCCCGAAAACAGACATTTGTGGTAATTTTGCCCACTATCGTCTGGCTCTTGCCGTCCGCCGTTCGGACTGCAGACCGAATTGGTACTATGTCTTTCTTATTGTTAATCAATTCTTGTGCCAGTGTTCCTCCTATGCAGTTGATGGACGCACCTGTATCCATTAAACCACTCAAAGTTTTGTCGAGCAAGATGACTTCTGCGTACGGTCTGTAATCTTGAGAGTTATTAACTACAGAGGCAGCCACAGCCTCTCTATTTAATTTGCATCTATTTCTATAAACAATTCTTCGCTTTTTTCGACGCGATGCTACATTTTTAAACGATCTGTTAGAGACTTGTAACACGCGCTCATGTAAAGGTAAGTCCGGGATTTTTAGTAAGTCTGGTTGAAGCGGAATTGATCCAAGGTCCGCTACTCTGTATTGGTCGCTTTCGAAACCATTCGTTTGCGTGCATTGGTCGACAGTGCACGCCCTACTGAGTTTTTTGATGCATTACAGCTGCTACAGGAGGGTCTATATGTATCGGGTTTGCCACATCCGTAGCAAAACACCCTGCGGTCACCCTCACAGTCTTGGTATCGATGACCGTGGCCACCGCAGTTCCAGCATGAAAGTGTTAATGCTGATATCTCCAAATCTGCATCCCCCTCGGTTTCATACGTTTCAGTATCGTCTACTGGAGCCGCTAACTCATGTACCATACGTCGGGGAGGCAGTCGCGGATTTGCAGTCATGGGTTTTACCACTGATTGCAAAAACCGTTCGCGAGTACGAACTATGTGTCGCAATTGTGAAATGGTCGAAATAGGGACATACAGTATTTCATGCTGAATATCAGGCAAAAGGTTTGCCCGCAGAACTTCTAAAAGAGAAGTCTCTGATAGGGGTTGAAACAGCTTGTCAGCTAACGCCACAATAGCTTCGTAGAAAGTGTCAAACGTTTCGTTTGCCTTTTGTTTTCTCTGAGCCATCGCAGAGCGAATCTCCAAGTCAGTTCTACCGTCTTTGAACTGGGCCTTCAACGCGGCACTCAATTGTTCCCAAGTAACTAATTTGACTGTTTTATGATATCGCCAGAACCATTCATTGGCGCTACCTACTAACAAATTACTCGCATATTGAGCCACTAAATCAAGGTTATTATCAAGAGTTTGCTTGGTTAACGCCTCGACTCGATAAATAAATGCATCCACTGCGATTGATGGATGTCCCGAGAAACTTAACTTCCAGTTCGAAATCACTTGACTAATTCGATCTGGCCTTAAATCTGAAGCTTGTGATCCCACAGAATTCGATGCTTCTCTAGTATTTGCGTCTAACGACCCGCGAGTCGGCAACTGCAAAAATTGTTCAAAAGTTTGATGTTCTCCCGTTTGAGAAGGATTTTCACCTGGCTGTGCTAAGGCAGGTCGACTTGCAATGCGTTGGAAACCGACTTCTATTGTCTGTGCTAGTAGTTGGGTTTGCTCAGCTAGCACTCCTGCAATTGCAGTACCTATTACCTGATGCAAGTTTGCCAAAACTGATTCCTGCGAATCTCGATTGACAGCTCCTTCGCTAGCCACATTATCCCTTTCAAGGCTAGTGTGCGGATTCGCAGTGTTATTTTTGGCTCTTGATCTGGACCGAGTCATATTTGAAGGGTCTGTCGAATGCGATGTTGAAGCTTGCCCACTGGCCGAGTTTTCAGTTAAGTTTGGTATCGAAGGTTGTAACGGTGTCTTGCAAACAGGACACACTTTCTTATTGCCAGTTCTCGTGGAAAAGCAAACGCGATGAAACGCGTGGTTGCAACAGGTGACTAATAGCTGCGCTTGGTATTCGATAGCTGCAGCGCAAATGCAACACAACTGAATTCCCTCACTAAGTTGTGCCAAATTTTCGCAACTATGACTCAAGGGCATGATAATAACTTTAAACAGCTACTGTGTTTAGCCTACGTTTAATAAAAGGTTCACTAATATTCTTCAAAGAAAGTGAAATAAAAATTTTAAATTGTATTGATTTAAGCAAAATTCATAAAAAAAATATGGAAGCCATGCAACACCTTTGTAAAACCAATGTTGCCACCCAAAGAAATAGAACAAATACATTCGATTTTTCTCCACTAAAAATTCTCAGGTTACTCCCGGCAGTTCTCTACCACCTGCGTGTATCACTGAGATATTAATGATGCATTAATCGCGAAACAAAAAGGAATTGGTCCAGCTTTAACTTTTGTTTACTTAATATTGGTAAGGATCAACAGATAACCATAATTATCCGGTTCCTAGTCCTTAAGAAATCTTTATTAAGCTCAAACTGGCCTAAATCATAAACAAACTGAAAAATCCTTCACCTGGACTTTGGCAAACTGTTGTACTCTGCAGCGAGCTAGGTCGTAGCTCTGGTCCACGTGATTACCTACTCTTCTAGCTAACATTCACATAGTCATTAGCCTTAGTCCAAGTCCCTGTTGCTATTTCTGTTGCTTCTTTAGCGCTCAGTCGTAGATCTTGTCCACTGTAACACTGTCTTCAGCCTCCGATAGCAAACAGATACTCAGCTAACATTATATCCTAATATAGTTCAAACGTGATCTGGTACATTTGTCAAAATTCCGTAATCAGCGCCAAGGCGTAGAACTGATCCACTTAACCTCTACATCTTCTTACTAGCTTTATGGCCGGTGTCTTTGTACCATTTACTTGCCTTACTGATCAGTAAAGCCAATGTAACTATTCTCTTTGAACTTAGGTCAAGTCTTTAATCTAACTCTGAACTGAAATTGAAACAAAAACGTATCTTGCTGTTGTCGACGTTTAATATTTTTGGGATGGTTGGGCCAGCCGGAATTAGGCCACACGGTTGGGCGCCAAAAATTAAAATTAACTGTAGCATGCAACGTACACGGGTATACGCGGCAATGGTGTAGAGCAGATGTGGGTGTAGGAGCGTTTACGGAGCACGCGCTAGCTTCCGGCTTGTTCTGGTCGGCAACGGGGGGGTGCGACAGGAGAAAACCGCTGCTCTCTACGAGCTCTCGTTTATGTTGAATTCTAATTTTGATTCGCGTGCTAATAGTTCAGTTTCAGTGTTCTATCATAAACTTGACCCTAATGGAAGGATTCGTACATAAAGGACAAGGAAATAGAGAGAGAGAGAGAGGGAGATGAAGAGAGAAAGATAGAGCGATACTCGAGGGAGATATGGAGAAAGAGAAATACATAACGAAAGAAGGAAATATACATAGATAGATAAAAAAAAAAGAATCTCGAATACTGCGAAGGAAAGGAAGACAAATACTGGATGGCATCTCCGGATGCATTGGCTAGCGCATTCAGGTGTTATGCATCGCTAGCTATCCCCACCCAACCATGGTCGTCAGGTTGCATGATTTGAAAAACGACCCCTTTATTATCCAGGAATGATCACCACATTGGTTTACTAGGGCGAGGCATGGCTTCCAAAAATAGGCACTTTAGTTCATCTTCAAGGTTCTAATATTTATTCACAATTGTAATTATATTTAAACTAACTCCTATTTTCATGATTATCTGCTCAAACTAAATTTTTATCCTACTAAATATTCAAGAATCATAACAAACAAAATAGCTGCAAAATTAACAATATAAGGGCGATATAAAATGTAGATAATATAAGTATAAAATAAAGTAGATAGTATATGTAAATAAATTTCGCTCAGCATGTAGATAATACTGGCATATGTAAATAATAAAGGTATATAACTTCAATTGTAGTATTAAGGCAAGAAAAATGTGATATGGAAGTTTCTTTCAGTGTATTCAAGTATTTAATCATATTTCTCATTTATTCTCTTGTTTTGTTTTAAACGATATTTGGAAGCAAATAGAAAAAAAATTTAATAACGGAACAGCTAGGTCGTAGCGATTTCGCCACCAACAAACACATTTGTTTTCGTTTTATTTATGTTATTTATATCCATCGTTAGATCAGCAGTCGATCGCTGCTTAACCAATGCGTTTGCTTATCAGTGGTTGGGACACGACAAAGCGAGGCAAATAATAATCAAAACAAATAGCTGGAAAAATGCCATAAAAGCATAGTGCACTTACCACTATCCAATTCCCACGCTGAAAGTACTTTCGCTGGAGGTACTGGAACGTAGCTTTAGGGTTTAAAATTAAATTATTGTTCGCAATTGTTACGGGCCAACTCGCCACTCATTCCCAGTCACAATTTTAAACCATTTTGTTCTTCTCTTAGATTTTGATTTTGCTTTGTTTCGCTTTGCTATATGTTTTTCACTTGGTGGTTGTTGGAAGGTCAGTCGCAATAAAAAAAAGGAATTTACTTGATCGCAAGGTTGTTATCTCCACTTCACTTCCATTTTCACATAGGCCTCAATTTTAAATTTGTGCTTTTTTCTTTCAAACATATAGGATAGCAAAATAAACCAAAAAAAATTCTATTAATAATTCTGCTTCATTTCGGCTTCACTACTCGCGAGACTTCGGACACCTAGTAGACAGGCCATCCAACCTGTGGTCATGCGCTCCAGGCAATCGCGTCTGAGAGACTAGAACAGCGGGGTGATGAAGACCAAAAACGAAGTGGCCGGAGCTTGCACTTGCACTCCTCAATGTGGAAAGCTTGAAGTGAAGCTTTATGCGTTTGGGTGGGAATAGCTGATCACCATCGAGGCTTCGCCTAGAAGTTGGGGTGGTTAGCTGCGCTAACCCCAGGGGCCACTCCCTACAACAAAAATGCGAGAGCACAAAAATAAGCTGCTAAACCACAGAGACCTCGATCGCGGATATTTACCCTTTTATATTCGGGGATTGGCACGTTGTTATATATCGGTGAACTCCAATGGCCGATCGAACACAAAAAAAAATATAAAAATTGCTCCGTCGCCTTTCGTTTAATGCTTCGTTTGAGGGTTTCTCTTTAGAGTATGAAGCGTTGCTTTTAACAAGCTTTGGCTACTTGCATAGCGATAATAAAAATTTGCACTTTGACTTTTGCTTTCACTTTTCACTTTTTTTTTTTTCGTTCTGGAGCTGCTGGACGATGGTGTGTTCGCACTGACTGTTCAAATAGAAAAGACGGAAGCGGAATTTGGCCAAAGCCTCCTAACCTTAAGCCGGAAATGCAAGCGCATGAAATTGACGTCCAGCTGTCACCTGTCATTAACTATCGAGTTAATTGCGAAACACCTCTGCCTAGTATCGATATAAAATTTAGTATTTTTTTATAACTTGGCAAAAAATATAATTTAAACTTCATTTAATTACAACAATTTCCTCTATATGTTTCTGTATGTTATTTTCTTTCGCTAACTTACTGCAATTTATATTTTTAATTCTAGTTTCTACTTCTAACTTCTAGACTATTTAGAACTACTGTGGTCTGCTTTTAGGCTTACTTTCTTATTTTTTTTTTCTTCATATATTTTTCTTCTTTCGAACCAAGCGCCACTACAAGAGCCATTAGTAACTAAGAACTGCCTTACAGTTCTTCAATATTTATTAATAAAAATTATTATTATTTAACAAATCAGGTTCATTCTTGGGAAATAAGTATATGTGCATTTTATATAGTTCTTAAAATTTTGTATTAAGTTCCAAACTTTTGATCAACTTTAATAGTAAATGTGCTTTCCTTTTGCCTCTAAGATTTTTGCAAGACGGTTTGGCATGGAATCTACTTTAGATTTTTTGGAGAGTTTCATTGCTTATTAACTCCCATTCTGCAAACAAGCGTACTTTAAATCTTAATTGAGTCCAGACTGCCTCCCACCTTTATAAATCCTGGCTGAGAGGATACCCCAGAGCTCCTCAAATTGGGTTCAAGTCAGGACTGATAGCCAGCCATCCAGTACGAATTATTTTTCTTGAAGAAAAATAAGCCTTTGTAGCTTTTGATGTGTGGATTAGAGCGATTGTTCTGTTGAAAAATCCATCTATCTTCGTAAAGATCGTCTGCAAAATCTATTAATTCACTCTCCAGCAATTGAATATGATTTCTGAGTTTGTTCTTATTGGAATAAAACATAGCCGAGACTTTCCTGCATATCCGAAACAGGCCCAAATCATCAGTGATCCACCGCCGTGATTCCTCTTATGGCGAGTTTCTCTTGGTTTTCTTAAGTCACGCCAATACTTATGACAGCCATCAGGACCATCAAGATTAAACTTTTTTTCATCCGAAAAATAACGTTTCGGAATTCTTCGGTCCAAAATTTGTACCTGTCAGCAAACGCCAAACGAGCCTTAAGATGGCGTGGCAATAGCATCGGTACAGCCACCCGGGAACTATGTTTAAGGTTACAATTTTCAGTTAAAATTTGATGGATCCGTCTTCTACCGACATTGAGCTCTAAATGACGTTTAATGCCTGTACAAGACATTTGATTGTTTACAGCCAGGCGCTTAATCTCACGCTTGCACCTATCGTCGATGTGGCTCGGTCTGCCACTGCGTTTAATCTGACCATAGGAGCTTGGATTTTTTAAGAAATTGGCTATCGTATTTCTGTGTCGAGACACTCTGGAAGCTATTTCAGTGATGGTAGCCCCACCTTCGTTCAATCCTTGGATTCGTCCGCGTTCCTCAGCTGATAAATGTGTTCCACGCGGCATTCTTAGGAAAATTTAAAAAAATTTTTTTTTGTGTTTCTGCAACAACTACTTAATTTACTCTCAACTTTTCTTTTTTTATCAAAACACATCCAATTTGTTGCACGCCGACCATTAAATGCACACTAATTGGTTTTTGCACATAAACTTATTTCCTAAGAAAATCAAATCTCGCCACTCAAATGTGTGATAACGGTACTAAGAATGATGACCAAAGAAGAATTATGCAAAAGCATTCTAAAATAGATAACAACAAAAGACTTTTTGCATACCTAGAACATATGTTCTGTTACTATTGAGGAAGAGAGAAACGAAAACATATTTGCACATATACTTATTGCACTGAGGTAGCTGTACCAACAACGCTTCCACCCCTCCATGCAGCGATTTGGCTTTATCAGCTAGCTGCATAATCATAGGAGCAGAGGGTCACTCCAGCCCTTGGCAACTTTCCTTCTCTCCCATCCAATATACTTTCTCACAGTGAAGCATGAATTCGGCAAGTACTCGTTGTGAATTGGCGAGACTCTGATGTAAAGTATCGAACATTGTATTAAGACGTGCTTCAATAGATGAAGAAAGAAGAGAAGTGTATTTTAGACAGTGACTTTTATTCAACAGAAGGCGATAAAAATAATTGCAGCCTTCTTTTGAAGTGCCGAGCGAAATTCAATAAAATTTACTATTTGTTTGTTAATCTGAGGGTGCTTTGATTTTGTGTTTTATTCTCTCTCTCTCTCTCTCGATTTTGGCAAAAGCTATAAGGGGGGCGGACAAGGAAAGAAAGATAAAAAAAGTCAGTACTCGATAAACTCTGAATGCCATACTTTATAGTTGTATTCATGGGTTTGCTTGTAACTATTGTTAACATTAAAACGCGGGATGACAGGGCTAAATCCATCATTTTACCGGGAACTTTTTTTTATGATATAGAAAAAACATAACATAAAAAGCAAACAACAAACATACCATAAAGAGAACATGCAAAAATGTTTGTAAAATAAATGTATATTTATCAAATTAATTAAATTTAGCACGATACTTTTGTGAATGAAGTAGTTTTTATCTTTTAGTTAAAACTTATAATGTTAAACTTTAAAATAGGCGGAAACAAAGGTGCAAATTCTGTATAAGAAATTGAAGCATTTTAGATTTACTCAATAAATGAGATTCCAAATGGGGCCGCTTTTGGCTACAAGATTTGTCAAAGTGATATTTCATACAAATAACCGTAACCGTAACCGAAACCCGAAACAGAATTAGCTTAATAACCGTAACCAGTATCGTAACCGATATCCCACAACCGTAACATAACCGTAACCGGAAAAAGGCGATCGGCCAAAACAGCAACCCAAACCGTTATTCGTTCGGGTTTTAAT
>JAEIFU010003520.1:0-27575 GCA_018904235.1 Lordiphosa stackelbergi | reverse complement strand
GTGTAACTTATTAAGTGTAGTTTCGATTGCTGGATTCAAAAACCGATGTAAAATAATTTTTTAAGCGAACTTTTTACCCGTTATTTGTGGAGTAAAAAGGGTTTAATCAAATTTAATCAAGAATCATTTCCGACCATATAAAGTATATATATTCCTGATCACCATCAACACCCGAGTCCATATGGCCCTGACCGTCTGTCCGAACACCTTGAACTCCGAATCTAGAGCAGGAAGAGCCACCAAAATGTAAATGTTTGCTTCAATCCACAATAAAAAAATGTTGAATAACTTGCGCAATTTTTAAACTCACATTTTTATTCGCAGTATCTATAATCCTTGAAAGTTTCAACAAGATCGGATAATAAATAGCAGATTTAAAAAAATGTCGGATACTTTTCGGATGTCATCCCTTAGGAACACAGAAACGCCATTAAACATTTCTTTCCATGAGTAACGGGTATATCAGGTAATTTAAATATTAGACTGGTCAAGATTTAAAAAATTCTGGAAATTGCAAAATATCCCGACGGATTCTGAAAGTTTGACACAAAAACATAATTTACATATTTTTTCGGAGTTTTCTTTGTTGATAAACCCATGGCAAGAGGCCTCGAAGTTCGAAAATTTGACTTAATTCTGGTGGCTACGGCTTCAACGGTATAAAGCTGAAACTTTGCACAGGTGTCTTTTGTATGGTCAGCTATAACATAAATTTTAATTTTCCGTTTACCGCGTATTTATCAACAAGCTCCCATAGAGACGATTGCTCTTAAAAAATAGAATTGTGTGATAACTTCTTTGTTTGTGGTGGTACCTAAGCCAAAATGTACAAGAAGAGTTTTTTACCTGTCCTCCAAATAATATGTAAAATTCAGAAGAAACACATAGCTATTTGACATCAGCAACCAGTTCGATGACAATTTCTTCTATGAAAATTTCGTATCCTCTGTAAGCTACAACTACCAAATTAAATATTTATTAGTTCTAGTTCTAGTTAGTTCTAAATGTTCCCCCACAATATATTTAAGTTTCAGCACAACTGTCACATTTTATCTAGTAGCTGCCCTAGAAAGTGTTGCTCTTAAAATAGAATCTAGTGAGAAAAACTTCTTTGCTATTAAAGGTACCTTAATGAAAATTAATATTTATTGATTTTATGT
The DNA here is from genome assembly GCA_018904235.1 of Lordiphosa stackelbergi. Taxonomy (NCBI): domain Eukaryota; kingdom Metazoa; phylum Arthropoda; class Insecta; order Diptera; family Drosophilidae; genus Lordiphosa; species Lordiphosa stackelbergi. Next base: position 26,415 of record JAEIFU010003520.1, on the reverse strand, counting down.
ACTTCTCCATTATATAGACGGAAAATTTTTCTGTGAAAAAAACAAAAGAGGTCATCAGTAAAGATTACTACATTCCGAAGATCGAAGATAAGATTAAACGTCTAATCAGATGCTGCATACCATGTATTGTTTCGAATCGTAAGCTTGGTAAGAAGGAAGGAGAGCTGCATCCGTTGCCAAAAGAAGAGGAGCCTCTGCAAACGTTTCATATTGACTTCTTAGGGCCTTTGGAGTCAACACACAAGCAGTACAAGCATATTCTGGCAGTTATAGATGGTTTTACGAAATTTTGCTGGTTGTACCCAACGAAGACAACATCAGCAAAAGAGGTGATTACTAGACTACAAGCACAGAGTTTCGTTTTTGGAAATCCAGTCCAGATTATCACAGACAGAGGTTCGGCTTTTACTTCAGATGAGTTCAAAGAGTATTGTGAAAGCGAGAACATTGTACGCCATGCTGTTACGACTGGTCTTCCTCGCGCTAACGGACAAGTCGAGAGACTCAGCGCAATCATCATATCAGTCTTGTCCAAGATGTCTATCAGAGATCCAAGTAAATGGTACAAATACGTCGATCAGGTGCAACAGACGATTAACTCAACATTCTGTAGAAGCACAAATTCAACGCCGTTCGAGCTACTGGTTGGTATTAAGATGCACTCAAAAACCGACGTTGAAGTCAAGCAGATGATACAAGATGAAATGATCCAGATGTTCAACGACAACAGAAAAGAGATACGCCAGATCGCCAAGCAGCAAATCCTACATTTGCAGGAAGAAAACAAGTAAGACCGTTGCAGTCGAGTAGCCCGACTTCAATATACCCTGTACAATTGACAGCGAGAGCGTAAGTTAAAGTCGGCTCTAACCGACTTCGATAAACCCGTTAGTCATGAAAAAACATGTTTAACAGTGCTCCTGCGTTCCTTAGGGTGACCATCCGAAAAGTGTGCAACATTTTTTTTAGGGTGGGTGGGGTGGTGGCAAGAGGGCTTGGTTCGCTTTTTTGCTCACAACTTCTGAACCGTTCATCCGATTTTTATCATTTCTTCGGCAAATCAATTTATTTTGCTAATTACTAACTATCTTTAAAAAGTACGAATCGTCTATCTTCAAAACTGTGGGAGATATAACGTTTTTTCCAAATTGCGGGGGCGGGAGGGGGCGTGGCCAAAATTTGAAACAAACTTGATCTGCGTACAGATAAAAGAAGCATTTGTCCCATACATGTCAAACCTCTATCTCTTACCATCTCTGAGATCGACGCGTTCATACAGACAGACGGACAGACGGACGGACGGACAGACGGACAGACGGACATGCCCAAATCGACTCGGCTGTTGATGCTGATCAAAATATATATACTTTATAGGGTCGGAAATGTTTCCTTCTCCCTGTTACATACATTTGCACAACTTCATTATCCCCTTTTACCCATTTTTAATGGGTACAGGGTATAACAAGAAGACGTACAACCTGCGACGCAGACCTGCATCAACTTATAAAGTCGGCGATCTCGTGGCAATCAAAAGAACTCAACTTGGTGGTGGGCTGAAGCTTAAGCCCAAATATTTAGGTCCTTATCGAGTAACTAAGGCCAAAGGTAACGATACATACGATGTAGAAAAGGATTCGATGTCCTGCGAGGGTCCAAGACACACTAGCACGTGTGTTGAGTATATGAAGCCCTGGTTTCCCATAGAAGACGACGACGACGAAGCATTTGGGGCGAATGCATAAAAGGATGGCCGAGTTGTGGGAATGGGTCTGGCATCCCCGATCTGTCAAGCCTTGCCAGATCAGCTGAGCGCATGAGAGAGGAGAGAGGCGGCAAGACAGCCGTCAAGCATATCCAGTTTGTGCCGAGAATCAAAGCTGTACGGTTCTGACGCTGCTCATTAAGACGAAAGACGTGAAGTTAAGACGAATACTAAAGTTTAAGACGTAAAAGAAACAATCACAACTAAAGCTTTATTAATCCGTGATATTCATTTCATTAAATTATCCTATCATTATATTTAAAACTATATTAAAACTACAAATAAATACATTTAACTTAACTACGGGGATTTATTAAGTTATCTCACAACCCCTAATCCCACAAATATGGGGCTCAACCTAAGGAAAGAAGCGTTTTAAATGTAACAATTTTGGGCACATAGCTAAAGACTGCTCAGTGAAAAGTTCTGACATCGAACAAAAATCAAGTAACACGAGAAAAGTATCAGATGATCTTAAGCCAATGTGTAAAGAAGTATGCGTTAATAACCGAAATTTTATTGCTTTGATAGATACCGGTAGCAAATACAACAATATCAGTGAAGCAACGTACAAGTGTGTTAAAAAACCAAGTTTAAACAAAGTCAATATATTGCTCATCGGATTCGGTAATCAAAATAAAGTGATGCCCTTGGGATCATTTAAAGGAACATTGAAAGTTGATGGACAACTGTTTGATACAAATTTTTGGTTGTGTCGTCCGATTTTCTAGATGTTGAAGTGGTACTCGGAGAAGATTTTTGTAAGCAAGCTGAAATAAAAATTAATCGCGATGGCATATCAGTACAAAAATTTGACAATTTCGAAAGTGAAGATGAACTAGCATCGCTAATGAACATAAACGTGGAAAACATTGGAGAAATGAATATAAACATCGACGAAAGTGCAAGCAAAAGTTCCAGAGATTAAGTTTATGAACTTATAAAGAACTACAAACCAGAAAAAGTGAAATCGACAAACGTTGAGATGCGAATTGTGATGAAAGATGACACTCCTACTTGTTCGCGTCCGCGTAGATTCGCATTCTCCGAACGGCGCGATAGATGACCAAGTCGATCAATGGTTAAAAGAAGGAATAATCGAACCTTCAGAGTCGGAGTACAGTAGCCAAGTCGTATTGGCAAAAAAGCGTCAAGGTACACAAAGACTATGTATGGATTACAGGCAGATAAACAAGAAAATTTTACGTGACCATTTTCCCTTGCCCCTGATCGAAGATCAACTCGATAGACTTCAAGATGCAAAAAGTTTTCAGCACGATTGATCTGAAAAAATGGATTTTTCCATGTTGATGTTGGGAAAGAAAGTCGTAAATTCACAGCATTTGTTACGCACAAGGTCAGTACCAGTTCAGAAAAGTACCGTTTGGCTTAACAAACTCCCCAGGTGTGTTTCAAAGACACATTAACGCCATATTTCGAGATTTGACCAGGTCTGGTATAGCAATCGCTTATGTTGATGACATCATAATCCTGGTAAAACCGAAGAGGAAGCTGTGGCCAATCTCAAGAAAGTCATAAAGAGATGTGAAGAGTATGGATTGATTATCAATCTGAAGAAATGCTGCTTTTGAAGAAAAGAATTGAATTTTTGGGACATGTCATTGAAAACGGAAATATTTGCATATCGCAAGAAAAGACAAAAGCTGTAACGAAGTTCCCAATGCCCAAAAATCAGAAGCACCTACAAAGTTTTCTAGGTCTGGTCGGTTACTTTCGCAAATTTATAGCAAATTTTTCTGTAATCGCCAAGCCCCTCACAGATCTGATGAAAAAAGATGTCAATTTTTGCCTGAACGAGAAAGAGATTTATGCATTTAACATGTTGAAGACGCTGATCACAGAAAAGCCTGTGCTCAAAATTTTTCACCCCCAACACGAAACAGAGTTGCACACAGATGCGTCGATAGATGGTTTCGGAGCGGTTTTACTCCAGAAGTCTCCTGATGATGGCCATGTACACCCTGTTTACTACATGTCCAAAAAGACGACAGACGCAGAAGGGAAATTCTCGAGCTACGAGTTAGAGATTTTGGCAGTGGTGGAAGCGTTCCGTAAGTTCAGAGTGTATCTTCTGGGCATGCACTTCTAGGTGGTCAGCGACTGCAACGCTTTTACAAAGACGGTTGAAAGGAAGGATGTATGTACTAGAGTCGCTCGATGGATTCTTCAACTTCAGGAATTTGACTTCAAAGTTGAACATAGAGCAGATACGCGTATACGTCATGCGACGCATTAAGCCGTTATCCCGTTATTATGATCTCGGATGGCAGCCTGCTCAGCAAATTAAAATGTGTTCAAGCTCAAGATGATGAGTTGAAAGCGATAATAGATGTACTTGCTGAGAAGTCTGACCACAACAATTACTTTATGAAGTCTGGCCTGTTATATGTTTGTCGAAGATGAAGAGCTTATAGTGGTTCCTTTAGGAATTGCAACGTGAGATTATAAGGCAGGCACATGAGAAAGGTCATTTTTCTGTGAAAAAAACAAAAGAGGTCAGCAAAAGATTACTACATTCCGAAGATCGAAGATAAGATTAAACGTCTAATCAGATGCTGCATACCATGTATTGTTTCGAATCGTAAGCTTGGTAAGAAGGAAGGAGAGCTGCATCCGTTGCCAAAAAGAAGAGGAGCCTCTGCAAACGTTTCATATTGACTTTTAGGGCCTTTGGAGTCAACACACAAGCAGTACAAGCATATTCTGGCAGTTATAGATGGTTTTACGAAATTTTGCTGGTTGTACCCAACGAAGACAACATCAGCAAAAGAGGTGATTACTAGACTACAAGCACAGAGTTTCGTTTTTTTGGAAATCCAGTCCAGATTATCACAGACAGAGGTTCGGCTTTTACTTCAGATGAGTTCAAAGAGTATTGTGAAAGCGAGAACATTGTACGCCATGCTGTTACGACTGGTCTTCCTCGCGCTAACGGACAAGTCGAGAGACTCAGCGCAATCATCATATCAGTCTTGTCCAAGATGTCTATCAGAGATCCAAGTAAATGGTACAAATACGTCGATCAGGTGCAACAGACGATTAACTCAACATTCTGTAGAAGCACAAATTCAACGCCGTTCGAGCTACTGGTTGGTATTAAGATGCACTCAAAAAACCGACGTTGAAGTCAAGCAGATGATACAAGATGAAATGATCCAGATGTTCAACGACAACAGAAAAGAGATACGCCAGATCGCCAAGCAGCAAATCCTACATTTGCAGGAAGAAAACAAGTAAGACCGTTGCAGTCGAGTAGCCCGACTTCAATATACCCTGTACAATTGACAGCGAGAGCGTAAGTTAAAGTCGGCTCTAACCGACTTCGATAAACCCGTTAGTCATGAAAAAACATGTTTAACAGTGCTCCTGCGTTCCTTAGGGTGACCATCCGAAAAGTGTGCAACATTTTTTTGAGGGTGGGTGGGGTGGCAAAGAGGGCTTGGTTCGCTTTTTTGCTCACAACTTCTGAACCGTTCATCCGATTTTTATCATTTCTTCGGCAAATCGATTTATTTTGCTAATTACTAACTATCTTTAAAAAGTACGAATCGTCTATCTTCAAAACTGTGGGAGATATAACGTTTTTTCCAAATTGCGGGGGCGGGAAGGGGCGTGGCCAAAATTTGAAAGAAACTTGATCTGCGTACAGATAAAAGAAGCATTTGTCCCATACATGTCAAACCTCTATCTCTTACCATCTCTGAGATCGACGCGTTCATACAGACAGACGGACAGACGGACGGACGGACAGACGGACAGACGGACATGCCCAAATCGACTCGGCTGTTGATGCTGATCAAAAATATATATACTTTATAGAGTCGGAAATGTTTCCTTCTCCATGTTACATACATTTGCACAACTTCATTATCCCCTTTTACCCATTTTTAATGGGTACAGGGTATAACAAGAAGACGTACAACCTGCGACGCAGACCTGCATCAACTTATAAAGTCGGCGATCTCGTGGCAATCAAAAGAACTCAACTTGGTGGTGGGCTGAAGCTTAAGCCCAAATATTTAGGTCCTTATCGAGTAACTAAGGCCAAAGGTAACGATACATACGATGTAGAAAAAGGATTCGATGTCCTGCGAGGGTCCAAGACACACTAGCACGTGTGTTGAGTATATGAAGCCCTGGTTTCCCATAGAAGACGACGACGACGAAGCATTTGGGGCGAATGCATAAAAGGATGGCCGAGTTGTGGGAATGGGTCTGGCATCCCCGATCTGTCAAGCCTTGCCAGATCAGCTGAGCGCATGAGAGAGGAGAGAGTCGGCAAGACAGCCGTCAAGCATATCCAGTTTGTGCCGAGAATCAAAGCTGTACGGTTCTGACGCTGCTCATTAAGACGAAAGACGTGAAGTTAAGACGAATACTAAAGTTTAAGACGTAAAAGAAACAATCACAACTAAAGTTTAATTAATCCGTGACATTCATTTCATTAAATTATCCTATCATTATATTTAAAACTATATTAAAACTTCAAATAAATACATTTAACTTAACTACGGGGATTTATTAAGTTATCTCACAACCCTAATCCCACATTACTATTTTTGCTTCTGAACGGTATTTTACCGCGATTTGATCACGGAAAGTGGTTTGAAACATTCCTTATGATCTTAACTATATACTTTACCATTGGTCATCCATGGTATTCACCGCGGTTCGGCATAGTCATAATCATGGTAATGCAGTTATGTGTGGTCAGTTTGGCCTTAAAATGAAGTTTCTTAGGCATTTAGCGGTTTTATTACCACGTAGAACACTTAGCTGAGAATTGCGCTTATGCAATGATCCTTGAATGTTTTTTTACCTGGTTCGGAGTAAAGTTTGTTGGACATTATTACTGTTTTTGATCCGCATAGGTATTTAATAAGTCGTCAGCCGAGTGCCGGCTGTTGGCTCCCAAACTTCGCTTCCCTCACGAGAGTCGGTTAATGGAAGTTATTCGCGTATTTCTTAAGCACACATCGACAATTTAGTATTTCTTTTATGGTGTTTACAGAAATCATTTGAGTTGTCAATATTTATTTTTATATTTCTAAGAAGAAAATAATTTCTTACGGTTCTACGATTATAATCGTACGATGCTAAGATGCCGATTACTACTCGTACTCATAAAAATGATTACCAGTTACAAAAAAGTAACTATACTCATCAAAATGAGTACTTTTACTCATGATTCTGGCGTCGTGTAATCACTCGTGCAGGTCTCTACCCTGTACCCATTGAAAATGGGTAAAAGGGGATCATATAGTTGTGCAAATATATATAAGTTGGATAAGGAAACATTTACGACTCTATAAAGTCTATATATTCTTAATTAGCATTAACAGCTGGGTCGATTTTGCCAGGTCTGTCTGGCCGTCTGTCTGCATGAACAAGCAAATTTTAAATAGTTTGCCCAACTCACATTTTTAGCATTAAGTAAACTTTAAGCACTTTTTTAGAAATGGAAGACTCTTACAAACCTGGGAATAAAAAAATCATAAAATCAATCATTGGCCTTGTTCAGCAGCATACATCAAACATCATCCATCAAAAAAGTTAATTGGCTTTTGTGGAACGCTTTGATGAAATTTTAAGGTAAAAATGGTATGCGTGAATGCTCTCGTTTTGATTTTAATCAAAATCACAATAATTAGCATTCAGAATTGCATTGTTTAATATTTTCAAGTTATTTAAGGAACTTTATTGAAATTGATCAAAATAGGCAAAAAAAATAATAGCTCCATTTCCAAAAACGGATTTAAAATTAAGAAAATTTCCAATATATAACAAATTTATTAGTTAAGAATTTTGAACTATTAATAATAAATCTATATTTATAAATTTATATTTAGTACCGTGTCCTTTGTTGGCAATAACAGCTTTTGGGATGAAATCAACTAAGTCCTGGCATCGTTTTAGGGGAATTTTGGACCAGGACTCTGTAATTTCTTTCCAAAATGATCCGATAGTGGTTGGCTGGAAGCAGCAACTGCCTTTTTGACGTCGGTCCACAGATTTTCAATGTGATTCAGGTCAGGCGAATGAGCAGGCCACTTTAAAACGCTCACAGTGTTTTTCCTAAACCATTCCGAGCGGCATTTTTTTTATACCCGTTACTCGTAGAGTAAAAAGGGTATATTAGTCGTGCAAATGTATGTAACAGGCAGAAGGAATCATTTCCGACCATATAAATATATATATTCTTGATCAGCATCAACAGCCGAGTCGATATAGACTTGTCCGTCTGTCTGTATGAACACTGTAGGAGCCAGCTGGCTAATTTGTTTACTTCGACTCGAGAATCACCCACTGTGCAAGCCTACAAACCAAAAAGAGTTCATCCTCTCCGCATACATACATACGAACTGTGCACTTGTCTCACACTTATAAATCGCTCCGTCTCTCTTACTCCTACACAGTATATTCTGCTTTTCTTTGTATGTGAAGGAGGAATAAGCGAAGATCAGACGATTTTACCGTTGCAATTCGTTTGGAGACTTTTTGTTCTCTGCTTTGGCTGCGCTTAGCAACGATTTGGTTCAAGGGCAAGCAGACGCGTGGCATTAGTTCTATTCGTTTTGAGTTGCGCTAGCTAGCAGACGTAAAATTTTGGTTGCAATTTTCAATTAAAGCGACAAATGCTACTCAATCCAAGAGGTTATATAACCTAAAAACACATTGGAGGAAAAACGTGCAGTTGTACCTTCCAAATTTCTTCGTGTTACCCCGTCTGATTCTACTTCTGTGCCCAGACATTGTGAAACGTACCCTCTTAAATTCCGTGTGCCAGTGCGCCACAAGACATTGTTACCGGCCGGTCTATGCCCACCGCGCTATCGCGCTTGCCCCCGCATACACCTTGCGTGGCCGGTCGGTGCATATTTATGCTGACGAAGATTTGGTCCACAACCCTTGGTGGAAGCGTTTGAACGTCAAGTATTTCCTTGCTGGCGTGACATAATCTTTTGGATCGCAAAACAACTGCAGCTTACCGGCTAGCCATCAGCGATTACATACAATCGGATAGCAGCACAAGGCAAAATTCAACAAGCGGCGTTTATTAGATGCCCAGAGGAGCACCCTTACCCAGTTAGGGCTAACTGAGCCCACCGTTTATGAAAAAAGAACACCCAAAGAGAGCCGCAGTCCCAGACTAGAAAGCATGTTGTCTCCCTCTCAAAAGAGAGCGCTCTCAGCTGTTTGTGGCGTTGCCATGTTTAAATTTTCCTTGTGCATTTAAATTTCGTTTTAATTATTACTTTTGGCTACATTTATATGTATGCATTTAAAGTCAGCTTTTGTATCTTAAGTAACGTAATTGAATCTAACTGCTGAGTACGCTAAACAATTAGAAGCAAGATATACCCTATCGCGGCATATACTATCGGTATTCGAATTTGATTTTGTCCACAGCTAACATCATCAGCGTATCGATGGGCCCAACGAGCACGAGGATGGATTAAAGTATCTGTGAGTAACACTTGGTAAAATATCGAATACATATTATGAAACGGCAGTCTTCCGCTGACCCCTGAGTTTGCATTAATATTTCCTACATATACAAGTATGCTACCAATGGTATAGCATAACAGCAGATTGGAATTTAATTTGAATTTTTATAAACTTTGCATACACTCTTATTTTAGGTATAGATTCTTTAGGTTATATTCTCTTTTGATTAAGGCATAATAATGAAGTTTTCATACAATATTCTCTAGCTTTAAGTTCCCCTATCTACATGTATATCCTTTTGTATCTTTGAAATATTATCTAAAGCAAATGAAGCTCCTTTATAGTTGCGTTAGGAATAAATGAATTATAACGTTTATTTGAAATGATTTGGTAGTTATCTTTTCGTCGGTTCGTCGCCGGTACAACATGAAGCCACAAGCATGTATATTAGTTGAATGATCAGTTAGGAGGTCTAGCAAAGGGGTGGCCATAACATTGGAAAAGGCGCTACCAAGGTAGGGTGGGTATAGACTAGGGTATAATTTACATCTTTGATACCCTAACCGCTGTTTTGCCATTCTTACGGTCTCCGCCTCAACATTTTGTTTTCGTGTAATATCACAGTTTTGACTTGTAATTTTCCGTTAAGTGCACTTATTATTGTGATAGTGTGTAGTATAGAAGGACGAGGAAAGCACCCACACCCCATCCGGCGAGCAGAGACCGAAGAACACAAGAAGTGCACGACCCCCAACATCCTCTATACACGAGTAAAAGGAAATTTTATTCTCGCTACGCACACGCTACAACACCTAGATCTCAGAGATGGTAAGAGATAGAGGTTTGACATGTGTGGGACAAATGCTTCTTTTATCTGCACGCAGATCAAGTTTGTTTCAAATTTTGGCCACGCCCTCTCCCGCCCCCGCAATTTGGAACAAAACGTTATATCTATTACAGTTTTAAAGATAGACGATTTGTACCTTTTAGAGATAGTTAGTAATTAGCAAAATAAATCGATTTGCCGAAAAATGATAAAGATCGGATGAACGGTTCTCAAGTTATGAGCAAAAAAAGTGAACCAAGCCCCCCTGCTACCACCCCTCCCACCCTAAAAAAGATTTCGGATGGTCACACTAAGGAACGCAGGAACACTGTTAAACATGTTTTTTCATTAGTAACGGGTATATCGAAGTCGGTTAGAGCCGACTTTAACTTTCGCTCTCGTTTATTCTGCAAAGAGTAGCATTACCATCTCCATGATATTCACGTACACGTGCTGATCCATGATGATTTTTGTCAGGGATGTAAACCGGTTCTGAACTGAACCGGTTTTAAACCGAATCGAGCCGCTTGTTTCGAACCGTGAACCGAACCGGTGTGTTTTAAAAAATGCTGAACCGAACCAAAAACCGAAAAATAAAATGTTTCGGTTCGGTTCACTTCAGCTAGGAATTGAGTTACAGACGAATAGTGACCAAAATCAGCAATTAGCTTTAAAATATTAGGAAAATACTTGGAAAAGCAGAGTTGTTGTAATAATAATAATAAAAAGGCCAGCCTTTTTTGCTCCATCGCTCAGCTTTATTAATGCGGTACTGGTCCACTTCCTGGCAAAACTTGAAAATTTTCGAGCCGATTGTCAAGTCCATGACATCAAATGTTCTCAAAATTGATAAAAGGCCATCGTTAAAAACACTTGTTGCAATATTGGTAGCAATATCCAAAATTTTTTTTGCCAGAACTCATCGATTTTGTCGAGTTAAAAAAAAAAATTTTAACACTTAGAAACTTTTGGCGGATTCAATTTTTTGGTATGTTATTTTTAAGACCCTATCTTTAACTGAGATTGGCTTGAAATAAAAAATGAGTATGAGTATTTCTATGGCTGGCAGGCATGTAGAAATAAAAAAGAGAAGAATTGTCAACTCTTTCGAAAAAAGAGCTTCACCTATTTTTGAATTCGATTTCTTAGATTCCAGGAATCAACCTTGCTATCAGAAGTAGGAAAATGTAGCTAAGTCTCATTTAATGTTAATATACAACAACATTCAAAACGCTAATGAAAAGAACTCACAACATCTCAACAACAACGTCACTTGATATGTAAAATTTCAAAACGAAATGAGAACTTTTATCGGAAAATACGGGTGAAATTTTGAACATAGCCGAAACTGAAAACATTAGTCTTTGTTAATGAATAATCTGATTCATGAATCAATAATATGTTTCTTTAGTAAATCAAATAAATAAAGAGCACACTGAACCGAAACCGCAGTTCAGAAAGCCCCAAAAACCATGCATTGGCGTCCTTTTTGCTGATATATTACAGAATTTTCGAAAAATTTTCAAAAAATTAAAAAAAAATATTTGTTTCTTAAATCATGAATAACAACAAGTAAAACGAGTAATGTTTTGCTCTAAAAGCTTAAAAAAGCTTAATTGGCTGCTATTTTGGTGAAAAACTTGAGTATCTAATAAACAATGACAACAAAAAAGTCAATTTTTTTTTGGAAATTCACACTTGAGGACGTAGAAGTGTTCAGATTGTAAAACCTTGTTCAGCAGAGTTGTTTGGTATCTCAAAAACTTTTTTTTGCCAAAGAAAGTATGCGAAAAATTCTGATTTTTAAAGTTATACTCGAAAAGTAAAAAATACGTTTTTGAAAAAAGTTTTTAAGAAATACTACTGGAAAACATGAACTTTTTTAAAATCTTTGTATGAAGATTTTATTCTGCGGACTGTCAGCTACAACTTTGCCGAAGACAGTTTGCAGCTATCACTAAAACTGAATGAGCTGTTTGCCCAAAACTAATGACATCTTTTTTTGATTGGCACACCCAATTTCAAAAACTTTGAGGGTCCATAAAAAAAAGTGCTTCCAATCTAGCCAAACGCTGATAGGGATTTACTCAGTTCGGGTAGCACTATCGATTCCGCATAGTGGTGCTTGGTAGTTTTTTTGACTGTTGCACAGTGTAAGTAAGTTTTTGACCAATCAATTATTGCTTAATAATAATCAGTCAGGATATAGGAAAAACAGAAGCTGCACCACGGCAATAGTTAGTATTACGGAGGATAATAGAAGGCAAATGGACAATGGCGATGTAACATTTTTAGCACTACTTGATTTCAGCAAAGCTTTTGACACTGTTAATCATGAAATCCTAGAAACTAAACTTGGTAAATTTTTTAATTTCACTGACACTGCCATTAAACTACTAAAATCATATTTATCGGACAGAAGTCGGGCAGTGGCTACTGAGTCTGAAATATCGTCTACTTTGCGTCTAACTCGTGGTGTTCTGCAGGGCTCAGTCCTTGGCCCACTTCTGTTTTCTTTGTATGTAAATGATCTCCCAGATATGTTGTCTAATTGTAATGTCCACATGTATGCCGATGATGTTTAAATGTATGTTAGTCGTCCTCTAAATAAAATAAAATGAGTGTGTATATGTTTGTAATAGAGATTGTTAAGTGTCAATGATTGGGCTAAATGTAACGGACTGTCACTCAATCCTGCAAAGTGCAAGTGTATTGAAATCCTTAAAAACAACTGATCTTCCTAAGCTGAAAATTATGAACAAGTCTATAAAATATGAATCACAGACAGTTAACCTTGGTATAACATTCAACGAAACTTTATCTTGGAGTAATCACGTGACTATGGCAACTGGTAAAGCTAAGACAACTTTCTATGACGCAGAATTTTTTACTGACGAACCGGCACTGTGCTATGGGCTTGAAATATTTGGAAACTGTGATGCTGCCTCCCAATGAAGACTTAATGTTACATTTTATAATATAGCTAGATATGTATACAATAAAAGACCAACTGACCATATTACACTCCTTTCCAGTCAAATGTACACCGGCAAAAGATTATATAATAATAGATAACCAGACCACTAATTTTCAACTGCAAACAATATTAGATATAATAATACCAGAACCCAGAAATCGAACCCCACCCCCATCCCTCCCCACCACTATCACCCAATTCCTCCAGTTCCCACTCACTTCCCACCCACTTTCCCGCCCACATCACTTCATCACACCCACATCATCCACCCGCCACTTTCCTGCCCAATCCATCCACATCCTATCCATTCCACCACCCGATTACCCACATCCACTACTTTACACCAATTCCTCATTTCCCGCCCACTTTCCGCCCATCACCAACATCCCACCAACATCCTCCCACTTCTACTCACATCCTTCACACATCATAACTAAAAATACCCACCCACATCCCTCCCAATCCCCATCCCTCTATTCCACACCCATCCCATACTCTTCCCACCTACGTTCCACACCATATCTTACATTAACCGCCAATCCCACCCAATTCCACCTACATCCCAAAGTGAAAACACTAATGAATTTTCTTTTTACCTTACAAATCGAGTTTTCAAGTCAATCGGATGAAAAAATAATTCTTTTGCATGTAGATTTTCCGGGCGTTTCACGGCTGGGGGCGGATTTTGGTACAGTGAAAAAATCACATTTTTAATTATTTCGTATTCTGTTCTTCAAACCAGTTTAAGCCAATCGGATGAAGTAAATAGTTTTTTCATGCGATTTCCGGCAATTTTCCGACCGTCAAGTCGGGTTTTCCCACTTCGGAAAATCACTTTCAAACTATTTCGTATTCTATCTAACAAACCAGTTTGAAGTCAATCGGATGAAAAATAGTTTTTGCATTTCAGAATTTTTCCGGCCATTTTCTCGTGGGCGGGTTTTTCCCAATATCGTGAAATATATTATCAATTATTGTTCATATATCCTTACGACCAAGTTTCAAGTCAATAGATGAAAAAAATGTTTACCCTGAAACTTTTCCGACCCTTTTCCGTTTTTCCGGGTGGGACTTTTCCTGGAGAATTAGTACGCAGTGATTGTTGAATTTTCATATGATCTTTGAAAATGGGTTTAGTTTGAATCCAGATCGGATAGTAAACAAAAGTTTCATAACAGTTTTGCCGTGAATTTTCCGACTTCATGGATAGATTTTCCAAAATTTTAAAGTTGCGTTTCCTATATTTTATTATGTGTAACTTTGAAAATGAGTTTGGAGCAAATCGCTGGCATTAAGTTTTGCTCACCACTTCCACCTGAAGTGAATTTCGGAAGATTGGTATACGGTTGTTGAATTTTCATATAGATCTTTGAAAATAAGGTTTGAACTTGATCGGATGAAAACAAAGTTCTCTAACAGTTTTAATTTTCCACATTTACGACAAGAGATTTTCCAAAATCGTTCTTAGTACTCACTTTCAAGAGATAAGATGGCTTCATGAAAACCTCATCATATCTTTTATGGTTTGGGCTGTGCGACGAGAACCATCAATTATTTGTATGACAAGATTAGATTCGCCACATCGAAAAGAACCATGAACTTAATAGCAGTACGTCATAAGCTTGCCAGTTCGAAGACGACAATTTTTTGTTAATACTGTTAGGTTGTGGAACCAACTACCAGCCAACATAAAGAACATCAGTAGTGCAACGCAATTTAGGGGAAAAATTGAATATATAAATAAAAAATAGCCAATTTAATTAAGAAATTATTGTTTTTATAATAACTTTAAAATAGAATAATAGGATAAGTCAATTAAAATCAAATGTCTTGCTTTTGTGACTGGTGGAATAATTCATAAGTATATACTTGTAGCACCAGGAATTTTTGTCAAATAAATCTAAATCTACCACCTATCCACTTACCGCCCACTTCCCATCCACTTCCCATCTACATCCCACTCACATACCACCCACATCCCTCCCACATACCACCCACTTCCCACCCACTTCCCACCACGTACATACCACTCATATCCACCCCAATTTCCGCCCACATCCAACCAACCTCTTATCCTCTTACCACCCACATTCCACCCACTTCCCGCCCACATCCCTCCCACTTCCCATCGACAATGAAAAATCACATTTAAATTAATTTCGTATTCTGTCCTAACAAACCCAATTTCAAGCCAATATGATGAAAAATAGTTTTTTTTCATTCAGAATTTTCCGAGTATTTTCCGACCGTTAGGTCAAATTTTTCAACATCTGAAAATCGTATTTCAAACTATTTTGTATTCTGTCCTTACAAACCAAGTTTCAAGCCAATCGTTTTTTGCATGCAGAATTTTCCGGCCATTTTCCTCGTGGGTAGATTTTCCGAAATCGGGAAAACACGTGTCGAATTATTTCGCGTACTTTGCATACAAACCAAGTTTCAAGTCAATCGGATGAAAAATAAC
Organism: Lordiphosa stackelbergi; assembly: GCA_018904235.1. Taxonomy (NCBI): domain Eukaryota; kingdom Metazoa; phylum Arthropoda; class Insecta; order Diptera; family Drosophilidae; genus Lordiphosa; species Lordiphosa stackelbergi. Next base: position 10,916 of record JAEIFU010003520.1, on the reverse strand, counting down.
ATTTTTCCCATACAAACTTTTCCCACGCTTTTCCGACTTTTCCGTGGAGTAAAAAAGCTTACAAAATATAGTCATCCGATTTTGACCAAAACTTCCAAATCTGTATAAAAGCGTATAATATTAATAATCGCTGAAGTGAGACACGTTAACATTAAAAACAAAAAGTTTTTCTCATAAGACCCACTTTTCGGCCGATAGTTTCTATGGCAGCTATAAGATATAGTCATCAGATTCGGTCGGTTCCGACATATTAGCAGTGTGCAGTAAAAGAAGACTCTGTGAAGGTTTCAGCTCGATAGCTTTAAAACTGGAGAGACTAGTTTGCGTAGAAACAGACAGACGGACAGACGGACGGACGGACAAAGCTCAATCGACTCAGCTCGTCACCCTGATCAAGAATATATATAGATAGGGTCGGAAATGAATATTTCTGCGTTCGGCAAATTATAATACCCTTGCAAGGGTATAGAGGTGAAGCTAACTCGGCTCGACCGACGTTTGTGTCGAGTCTGAGTATGATATATGCCTGCTTTAATATAGCTATGCGATTTATTCATCCGATTTTGATCAAAATCTCCAATATTGTGTTGAAACCAGAGATTAGCAACTAACCGTAACAGAAACCGTAACCCTTAACCGCTAAAAACACTAAAAATTTGTATCCGAAACCAATCGCAAAAAATTATTTATGTTATACCCGTAACCCCATATACCATATTACATAACCGGTTATCAGAACGAAATGGAAACAAATATACGGGTTAATTTCGGTTTTCCTTCACTAGTAAAAAATTTCGAGAAACGTAAACCAATCCAGGATAATGTAGAGGACAGAGAAGTGGGCTTTGCAAGAGAGTCTCAGACACCAGACTACAACTTTCATTCAATTCAGTCTTCACCGATTCCACAACCTTAAGTTCGGCTCGCGGGTTTATAAAACATAAGTGACTTCGGCCCCTGGCACTATGGCTGGCTGGCACTGTGGTCTGACTCGTGCAAGCCAAATGAAGGACAGAAGAATATGCCTTCCTCTCTACACCTCAGGTATGCATGGCCGGCTCTGAAGTAAATTTTGTATGCACAATGAACATTTTGTGCCACATTGCGCCGCACTGTTGCTGACGGCCACGGAAAGAGAGCAAACAAACCGGCGGGGTGAGTCAATTCGTAAAATCTTTACCCTCTGATTTTTTCATACACAGATGATATGAATACTGGCTGGTTTGGCTGTTAAAAATGTGACCTCTACGAGTTAAATTTGAGAATCAGGTCTGTTGAGAATGATTCTATATGCAATAACAACGATCGAGATATAATCACGGCGAACGATTACGATTCTCAGGAAAAACGGTCACATCCAAGTTGGTCGGAAATTTCCAGTTATTGAAAACCGATCGACATTTCATTAAAAATGCTGGCGGCATGGGACAGTGGGAAACAAGTGACAATATTTTGGTCTTTAAATTATCAAAAGTTTGCTATAAGACCAATACACAGAATGGTGTTGTTGTTTTGAGAATTACGGGATATTGATTGCTTTTTGTGTATAAATTATCAATTATTTATACTAACAACCGTAACGTAACCAAAGCCTAAACGAATTAGTTGATAATATAACCAAGTATCGCTGTGATATTTTCGTAATAATATAACTTAAACAACGAAAAAAAAAACGTTACTGTTCAAAACAGTAACAGTAACCAAACCGTTATTCGTTTCGGTTTTACTGCAGTCTCTGGATTGAAATAGATAATATTATAGCTGGAAAGTATAAAGACGCTTTATCATTATAAACAAAAGGATTTTTAAACCTATATTTTGCATGGCGGCTATACTATATGAACATCGGTTATCTATAATCTGGTAGGAGTCGCTGTGGCTTGCTGAGAAACACAAAATACGAGTTGGGAGCGTGTGTTGAAAACAAAAAAAGTTTTCTCACCAGAAACTACTTTTTCAACCGAATGAGTTCGACAAATGTGCAGCGTATTTGTACCGAGGGCTTTGTTTTCAAGACCTGGATTGCGATAGCTTGGGAAGGTTGATTGTAATATTATCAAGTTGTCAATCATTTTTTACAACCACTTCTACCTTATGTTCAGATGACGATTGTCACCATAAAAGAATGACGATATTTACTCTCCCAAATAGAAGCCTTTGTGAATAACCATGGAATCTGCAGTAAACGAGTATGGGAAGAGATACATCCTTGTCTTACTCCGACTCCAGTCAGTATGGTTCAACATTGAGTCTCCAAGCCGCCGCTGTTGCGACCATCTGTCTATTAGAGGTTCGTATTATGGAAATTTACACGCATAAGCTTTAAGGTTGTCTATTATTGGGTTCCTTAACGGGTTAGACGGATAGATGGTAGATCAAAAATGTCCAAAGTCTATGATTTTTTTGATGAATTGTGTGAATTGTTTTGAAAATTCTAAGGGCGTAGCGCGTCAGTGCCAGGTAATATATAATTACACGATTATAAATTAAACAATGTACTGCAAACACCAACCTGATCAAAGTTTTAGTTAGGTAGTTTAATTTAGGAAGATGGGCCTCTTTTAAGATGGTTAATTGGAAGAATGTGTTCCTAATAGATGCTCATCTAGTGCGTGAAATCTTCGAGTTCTAGGACACCAGCAGTTTTCAGTTTTGCAAATCAAAAGGCCAAAAGCTCAATGCAAGTTTCAGGAGGTATGTTTATAGTAGAAAATGAAGTACTCAAAAAAGTATTTTCTATATTTAAGAAAATCACTAGTCAGTGCCCACTAAATTTGAAAAATTTCTTATCTTTAAAAAAATTTGTCTGAATTTTGAAGTACCCTAAAGATGCTTTGAAAAACTTAAAATTTGAAAACTGTATTTTCTGGCTAAAAATAAAAAAAAAAAAATTAAAAATTTAACCCATAAAATTTAATATTAATTACTTTTTTTTTTATCTCTCCCTCTCTCCTCTCTCTCTCTCTCTCTCTCTCTCTCTAAGATTGAGCAGACGTTGGTTGTGAAAGGGTGGGTGGTGGGTGGCGGGGGTGTGATTCAGATTCACTTATTTATCATAACTTTGAGAACCGCTCGTCCGATCTTTATCATTCTGGGACAAATCGATACATATTCCTAATGACTAACATCTCTAGAAGTTACAAACCATCTACTACAAAACAATGAGAATGACGTTTTTTCAAAATGGGTAGGGGGGGGGGCGTGGCAAAAATCGAAAATAAACTTGATCCCCAAGTATAAGAAGCATTTGTCCGCCACATTCAAACCTCCTACTCGCTCATCTCGGAGATCTGTTTGTTCATATGGCGGACTGACAGACAGACGGACAGACAACGGACAGACAGTCGGACAGTCGGTGGACATGGCTATATCGACTCGGCTGTTGATGCTGATCGAGAATATATATACTTTATAGGGTCGGAAATGATTCCTTCTCCCTGTTACATACTTTTGCACAAACTTAATATACTGTACCTTCAATTTTGAGTATAAAAATATACACATAAAATGAGAAAAATGTGTATAAGACTTGGTTGTTGGAAGACTGACGTTGTCAAGCCGAATGTCATCAGCTTGACCAATAGCGCTGTTCTGTAACTAACGCTGGTTATGTCGCTACGTTTTGCTCAAAGTATGCATTCAGTGGGCTAAGGCTTCATCAGAGTGTTCAATGTTGAGAGAGAGGGTCCCGAGTTCAAGTCCCAGTAAGTAAGTAACAAAAGAATGGTTATTAACCCAATTTCTAAGTCAATTATATATGTGTTTAAAAAAAGTGGGTTGGTGGTGTAGGTGGTGTGGGGGAATTGGTACAAGCCAAACCAAGTTGGGTGGGCGGGATGATTTAAAAATACAACCACACACGGGTCGGTTCTACCCTCCCTAAAACTTTTTGAGTCTCTGCACTGTCATTTCTTCCTACTCATGCCCAGCGCTGCTATAACCACTGTAGAATTATAAGTCAAATTCACTAAAATTGTCTACGTTTTTGAGAAAAATTGCCCAGAAATCTAGAACATTTTCAAGTTTTTTGAAAAAGTAGTTTTTTCATTTTCTCTTTTTCTAAAATGGATGAGATCTTAGCATTCCCTTTTTTAGGGCAATTTCTAAATTTAGAGGCGATTTGGACTGTTTTTTTTAGTGTAGAGAATTAATCCCAAAACAAAGACCTAAGTAAATTATTGACATTTTACAAGCATGCTTATAAGCATTTCCACAGTTTTCAGCTCTACACTTAAATCCTTACCAGAAATAAGGAACAGTACACATCCCCCTTACCGCTAGTTCAAAATGCCAAAAACTTTGCAGCCATTCGTCTCGAGCATTAATTTTGATGACAGTACTAAAGGTACCTCAACCACTATGCAGTTTAAAAATGTGCAAGTCTCTTGGACTTAATAATGGAGCCAAATAATATTAATACAGAACAAAATCCAGCAGCCAGCATCCGGGTCCAATTAAGTCAAATGGATCAAATTTTATTTCATTATTAAATTATATAAAATCACAATTAATTTTTGGGCTTGGCTTATGGGTTCGACAGTGTGACTGAGCCGCTTTTTGCGTGGAGAACAGGATTTATACGAGTTATTGGCAAATTGGAAATGAATAATGCTTACATAGGCAGCAGATGCTTGGAATCGCACAATAGAGATGGTTTAGGCTCTTCTGACACTGGGCAACCTCTTCCTCAAATAACCAAAAGCCATATAAAATTCGATCGGCCACCATCACTGAGGGATCGTCTAAGTTGGGGCGATAACAATCAAGTAAACATCATGCCTTGTTGTTGTTATAGGTGTGGAGCACGGAAAATCTTCATTTAAAAATCCCTGCAGCTGCTTGACATAAACCGGACTGAGTATATGGTGTTGCACGTCCACGTGACGCATCTGCGAAAGCGCCATCCACAGTCAATCACATGTTGTCGGTAGCGAAAACATCTTGCAAGCCAAAGATGATGCAGTCCTCATAACAAGCAGATCCCATCTTGAGGTGAAGCGACTGGAGAAAAGAGGCCGAGACCTATCAAGGAGACGGTAGTTTTGAGGACGGGTATTGATGGTGGAGTAAAGGCTGGCTGTTTGGATGGGAAGCCACGGCGGATCAGGAATTTGCTTGTCAAGTCCGGCTTGGGGAGTGCAAGTGGAGATTTGATTCCGGTCCTGCAATTGTATTGTCGCATCTTACCCTGTTTTAAATTCTCAACACTTTGCAGCACCTCGAACAATAATCGGCTTTGTTTTACACCGCCTTAAGCCGAATTATCCAGCACCGCGGAAACTAAAATTCCTGTCAAACTTAGCCACTAAAAAAAAACTGGCGTTTGCAGTTTAAACTTTTCATTGCTTGTGTATCCAGCAACATGAACGTAATCACAGTTTCTTATCGGTGTTTGGCATATCGATGGCGTGTGGATGGAAAGAACAGCTGATGCAACGCCGAATCATGCCAACAATTATTTTGGATGTGATGAGTATTTTGAAGATAACATGTTTTTGTTTATGAGCTGTCATCTGGCTGGGAACCATCGGCGATGCCGATTGGTAGAGCGCGGAACCAGTGCTTTCCATAGAACACAAGAGTCGGTGATTTGTCGTCGTTGAATGCCTTCATATAATAATGTATCTAACCAGATCATAACCAAATATATTAAGTGGTGCTGTAGCCGCTGATACCGCGCTGGCGTGCATATTAATTTGAGCGCATAATGGCGAAGCGTCCGCCGCGCAGGCAATGGTTGTATGCCTTGCTGCTGGAATTTTACTTTATATGACTCCGTTTCTTGGTGGTGGATCATGCCGTACCCGTAACTGAATCGCCCAGATCCACCGCTTCGATTCTTAAGAAGCCAATGGAGCTGCAACCTGTAGCCGCTGTCGATCTATGGACGTGTGATCCAACACCGACGCGTGGTTCAGAGACACGCCAAGGTATTTGCCGCATTGTCGTACTGATCTGGCCATTGAGTTGACAAAATCCCCTTAATATAATGCCTGGATGTTTTATTGTAATCTTGTATACGACGATGAAAGACTGTTTGATTGTGCGCAACGAAGTCATACTTCTTTGGAAGATTGCATTATAAAAATAATACAGTTAACATATGCTGCAGTGATGTTTTGTACCATCAGAACTGCATAGAAGTGTCATGCCATCGGTTTATCATACCCAAAGGTATAAAGTATTTAGCATATATGTGCTCCAGGCAGCATACTTCTCCAGAAAATACTATTTATTTTTAATTTATTTTAAATTCAAATAGTTAACAGTGCTTAACAGCTGATTGATCAGAGTGACCTTCCACTTTCGGTGCGTGGTCACACTGTTTTTAGTTATGTTCCACACGAAGTAAATAGCAATTCTCATGGGAATTTTCCATAGTGCTGGATACAGGCCTTTAGCCCAGTAATTTTCTCTCTTAATTTTTAAAAATTTTTGTGTGTTTCCGATACAAAAATTAGTACGCATGAGATAAATATGAATGCAATAAATTAACTGCCTAAACAACGCCATCTTGGGAGATTTCGAAAATATTTGAAAAATTGTTTTCACTTGACCTTTAGTTGGTCTTGTCCAAAAAGAAGGGGTATAATAAAATTGATCTTATGTTCTAACGAAAATATGTATTCTTGATGATAACCTTAGTAGCCCAAGGCTATCGGACTTCCTCATAAATTTGTGGAACGCTAAGTTTGACTTTTAATATTGTAACCTAAAACAAAATGGGAAGGCTAAGCTGACTTTTCTCGTGTAAGGATTTCTATGTAAGACCCATTCTACGGATCAGTTTTTAGCCAAAGTTTTAGGTTGCCCATATTCGACGGACCCATGTTTTTATACCCTTGGAGAGGGTATATTGAAATTGTCCAGATGTTTGTAACGCACAGAAGGAAGCATCTCCGACCACATAAAGTATATATTCTTGATCAACCTTTGGCAGAGCTGTGAGTTGATATAGTCATGTCCGTCACCCGTCCGTCTGTCCGTCCGTCATCACGTCGTCCGTCTGTCGTATCCCGTCTGTTTCTATGCTATCTCCTCCAATCCAGTTTTAAGCTATCATAACCAAACTTTGCCTGAAATCGTTTGGTACAAATACGGCTTGCACATTTGTCGGAACAAGCGGATCCGGATGATAAGCATAAGCTGCCATAAGATCGGTTTGAAAAAGTAATTCATTGAGAAAAACTTTTTGTTTTCAGTCTCTGCTCAACTGCAAACCTCATGTTATAAGTTTTTTTATGCTTTCACATAATAAGTTTTATGCAAATCAGACGCTATATGATATAGCTGCCATACAAAGATAGGTCTGAAAAAAGTCTCGAGGGGAGTGAGAAAAACTTTTTGTTTTCGTACTAACGCTCCCAACCCTCATATTTATGAGTTCTTTATCTTCTTCTTCCATGCTTGATTCTGGCCCGATGCATGCATCTGGCCCGTTCGACGGTCTCGGCCGCTGCCAACAATGTCCGCCAGTCGCTGCTCCGTGCGAGCTGGGACCAATTGGTCAAACCAAGCATGAAGTCTGCCGAACCTGGTCATCCCATCTCAGTCGGTCCCCTCCTCTTCTCGAAGTCAGCCTTCGAATAGCTATACAGGAGCTTCTTGTCCATCCACCGTGACATGTCTAACCAGCGCAGCCAGTTCTTTATGCTTTCGCAATTTCAGCAGTTTGGCACAAGTCGGGCAATAGTATAGCGCATACAAAGTGAGTCTGAAAAAAAGTTTGTTGAGAAAGCTTTTTGTTTCAATACTATCGCTCCCAAACTCGTTACTGATCAATATGATATTCTAACATAATTCGTGGTCTAATCCAAATCGGACGACTATAGCATATAGCTGCCATAGGAATGATCGGAAGAGAAAAATAGTTTGGAGAGAAAAGAAAACTTGTTGTTTTAATGGTATAGCGTATTTTTACGATCCAATTATAAACATTTTCAGATTCAACACTGTTTAGAGAATTTGGTCAAAATCGGATGAATATGTATATCGTATAGCTGCCATATAAAAGCGCTGGCAGGAATATATCATCACTCCAAGGGTATATCAACTATTCAGAGCCGAAGTTAGCTTTTATTTTTTTTTTTAAATCAAAGAAAGCGAAGGCAAGCTAACTCGTCTTTATTATGAAGTTTTGATACTGCATAACTTATCTCAACAGTTAGAGACTGCGACCAAACTTCATGAATCAGCTTAAACATTCCAGCTACCCATGACCTTGTTTGAGAGCAGGAGGAAAGCTAACTTCGGCTCGACCGAAGTTTATATACCCTTGGAGAATGATATATTTCTGCCAGTTTTTTATATGGCAGCTATACGATATATTCATCCGATTTTGATCAAACTCTCTAAAATTGTGTTGAGACAGATAATATTCATAACTGGAACGTACAAACACGCTACCATTGAAAACAAAAAAGTTTTTCTCACTAAAACTATTTTTTCGACCGATCATTCCTATGGCAGCTATATGCTATAGTCCTCCGATTTGGATCTGACTTGACAAAATTATGTGTTAGCATATCATATTAATCAGTAACGAGTTTGGGAGCGATAGCATAGAAAACAAAAAAGTTTTTCTTACTAAAACTTTTTTTCAGATATATCCTTTGTATGGCAGCTATACTATATAGTTGCCCGATTTGCATAAAACTTGCTGAAATTATGTGAAAGCATAAAAAACTCATAAATACGAGGGTTGGGAGCGATAGCATTGAAAACAAAAAAGTTTTTCATACTAAAACTTTTTTTCAGATCTGTATTTTGTATGGCAGCTATACTATATAGTGGCCCGATTTGCATAAAACTTGCTGAAATTATGTGAAAACATAAAAAACTTATAAATACGAGGTTTAGTAGCGATAGCATTGAAAACAAAAAAGTTTTTCTCACTAAAACTACTTTTTCAACCGATCGTTCCTATGGCAGCTATATGCTATAGTCATCCGATCCGGCCGGTTCCGACAAATGTGCAGCGTATTTATACCAAAAGACTTCGTGCAAAGTTTGGTTGAGATAGCTTTAAAACTGACGGAGGAGATAGCATAGAAACAGACGGACAGACGGACAGACGGACGGACGGACAGACGGACATGGCTATATCAACTCAGCTCGTCATGCTGATCAAGAATATATATACTTTATGTGGTCGGAGATGCTTCCTTCTATGCGTTACAAACATCCGGACAATTTTAATATACCCTCTCCAAGGGTATAAAAATCATATTGTTGTTAATTCCACGAGTGTCCTGATGTTCTGAGAGATGAGATACCGGGGATCAGGAGGCCAACAACATGAAAAAGGTCTGTGTTTTCTTGATATGAGATATTTTGCATTATTCGCATATCTATACCTTTTTGTAGTCCTTGTTTTGTAGATTCTTGGGCTTCTCTGACAACTCTCCCATCGATAAAAAGTTGTTGTTGTATAAGCTTCTTCTGCAGTCCAATATTTTATGAACAGTAGGAAGTAGTTTTCTCTGGGTACTCTCACGTAAAAGATCTCTTGTCTCATGACATATTTTCCATATCTACTTAGAACTCAAATAATTTTTGTTTGTCCATTTTTCAAAATACAAATATACTATATGTATGCTTTTTGCTCGACTGTTTTCAAATCTGAATAATCTGCCTTTACAGGATGACCCTTTATAAGTATGTTCACAAGGAACACAGGAAGCAACAGGTAAAATAGGCATGGTCTGAAAAAAAAAATTCTTTTGAAAGGGTTGCAATATTTGGTATGAGTCTGCTAAAATAAAAGACAATGACCAACTTCATTCATAGCTGGTACCTGTTGAAAGGAGTCACTCGAGGGTAGGTAAACAATCCACCCTTACTAGTTCTAGGAAAATCTGAAAAGGCTTATTGGAACTCCCTATGTGTAAGCTACCTATCTCAAAATGATGCCAAAATACGCTAAAATCATTTTTCACAAAAAACCTTTTTTTTTTCTTCTTCTTCCAATCTGTTTATCTATATTAATCGCATATATCACCAGCAACGTTAAACGATAAACATGGTTTCTAGCCTTCTGCTTTTATAATACATTAATAATAATTATGTATCTAAGACAATATGACTTAGAAACAACTGAAAACGTTGAAGTGATGTTTTGTGGTCTCTCAAAGTTTGAAAACTCAACCAAAAATAGTATTACCACAAAAACGTGAATGTGCAACATTTTCTACTTTGAAATAATACAGTTTATTATCTAACTTGTGTTCACGATAAGGTAACCCATCTTTTCAAAAATCAGCAAAATTCAAATCGGTATTACCGTTTGGTTTTTATAGGTTGACAAAGTTGACATTTATAACTAAAAATTAAAAATTGATTTAAAAAAATTGTTCCAACTTTGAATACTGCTAACAACCAGCAATTATTAAATTCAAAAGCAAGAGTTTTTTTTCTGAAGCCTCTGGGTTCCACTATTAAATAAAAAAAAAATTTGCTCAAAAATGTTTAATAAAATTGATTTTGGCACTTAGTCGCGATCCCCAGCACACTGTGCGCCGGCACCAAACTGTGACTTTTCGTCATGAAGAGGCACTTCTTGAATCTCTTGAGATTTATCAGTGGCGGGATACGGCAATTTTGCTTATTTTACCGGTCCCATTCCTACATTTTGTCCAATTTTTTTGTTTTTAAAAGCACGTTAGAGTTTTCACAATAGACTTGTTCTGTTGAATGTAAATTTCAACTATTTTCAGAGCACGCGTGGCGTGTGTTTGTTCCATGGTAAAAATCTACATTGGACTGGCCTTTAAGCGATTATATCATTAAGCGTCTGACGCCTATCAAAAGTTATGGTGCCAGATGGGTTCGTCGAATATGGGCAACCCTAACACAGTCATTTGATATCAAAAATTTGACAAATCTGCTTGGAAGCATTTAATATTAATAACACAATG
>JAEIFU010003519.1:0-27576 GCA_018904235.1 Lordiphosa stackelbergi | reverse complement strand
AACCGGCCGGATCGGATGACTATAGCATATATCTGCCATAGGAACGATCGGTTGAGAAAAGAGTAGTTCTAGTAAGAAAAACTGTTTTCGTTTTCAATGCTGTCTTTCCCAACCCTCGTATTAAAAGTTTTCGATTTTTTCACATGATTTCACCGAGATTTATCCAATTCAGACAACTATAAGTATAGCTGCCATAAAAAGATTGGTCTGAAAAAGTCTTTTGAGTAAGACTTTGTTGTTTTTCAATGCTATCGATCCCAAACTTTGTACAGATCAATATTATATACTACCACACAATTCAGTCAAGTTTGATTTAATTCGGATGATCATAGCGTATAGCTGCCATAGGAACGATCGGTCGAAAAAGTAGTACCAGTGAGAAAAACTAAAAACAATTTACAGATCAATATTATATACTACCATACAATTCTCAAGATTGATTCAAATCGGATGACTATAGCATACAGCTGCCATAGGATCGAGCGGTCGAAAAAGTAGTTCCAGTGAGAAACACTTTTTTCTTTTCAATGGTAGCGTCTTTATACTTACTACAACTACTAAGTCATCTTTGTAGCATTTTGCTCAAAATCGGTGATGTATAGCTTATTGTTACCTGTTCTCATAAAAAATGAAAAAGGGAATATTCAACATGCTCCAAGGGTAAAAATTTGGTGAAATTAGCTTCCCTCTATTTTATCCCTGTTCATTAAAAGGGGGAATAAGTAAATGTATGTAACAGCCAGATGGGAAGCACCTCCGACCCCATAAAGTATATGTATTCTTAATCAGCATGAACAGCCGAGTCGATTTAGCCATGTCCCTCTGTCCGTCTGTCTGTCTGTATGAACGCGTCGATCTCAGAGACTGTAACAGATAGAGCCATAATTTTTGGCATGTATGTAGGTGTATACTGTACCCACATCGAGTTGGTTTCAGATTTGGAAAATTTCACTTCCTTCAACTTTTAGCAGCGAAAAACTGTCTCTCTCTTTGTATGAACCACCACCAATTTTTGCATGTATGTAGGTGTATACTGTACCCAGATCAAGTTTCCTTGATTCCTCTTCCTCCTCCTCCTTCTTCTAACCGCGAAATACTGTCAGAGCTACAATTTTTAAGCTTGATCCTAGTGTTTTAATATATATTCAGTAAGGACTAATATCTGTCTATAGCAATAGTGGTAAGATCCGAGCAAAAACACCGAAGATATGCAAGTGCGCCTCCCCATGTATTCAAATAAATTTTAAAATAAAAGGAGTTCAAAGCTATAGGAACCACATTACTTGGAACAGGCTATTTTGCTGTCTGGGCACTCGACCGAAACACTCTTACTTGTTTTCATGTGTGTTTGTTATTCGATTAAAATACAACTTTTGTAGTTCACTATATATAAGGTTGTCAAAAAAGTCTTGCGGTATTTGCAAGCGCGTAGTTCTAGTTGTATTCGTCGCATCGGTTCACGCTAGAGCTTTTTGGAAAGCTCTTTTCACGCGCTAACACGTGTTTGATTTATTGTTGTTTGTTTTTAGTCGTTCGTGAGTTATAGCGTCGCAAACATGGAGCAAAATAAAGAGAAAATACGGCATATTTTACAGTACTACTACGATAAAGGCAAAAATGCATCTCATGCTGCCAATAAAATTTGTGCAGTTTATGGACCCGATACAGTTTCCATTTCCACCGCACAACGATGGTTTCAACGTTTTCGTTCTGGTGCAGAGGTGATCGAAGATGCGCCACGGTCCGGAAGGCCTGTCGTCGAAAATTGCGATAAAATCGCTGAATTGATCGAAAGAGACCGGCATAGTAGCAGCCGTTATAAACCATTTGAAGAAGCTTGGATTCAAAAAGACGCTCGATGAATGGGTGCCACACGACTTGACGCAAAAAAAAATTTTTGCCCGTATGGATGCATGCGAATCGCTTCTGAATCGCAACAAAATCGACCCGTTTTTGAAGCGGATGGTGACTGGCGATGAAAAGTGGGTCACTTACGACAACGTGAAGCGCAAACGGTCGTGGTCGAAAAGCGGTGAAGCTGCCCAGACGGTGGCCAAGCCTGGATTGACGGCCAGGAAGGTTCTTCTGTGTGTTTGGTGGGATTGGCGGGGAATCATCCACTATGAGCTGCTCCCCTATGGCCAAACGCTCAATTCGGACCTGTACTGCCAACAACTGGACCGCTTGAATGCAGCACTCATGCAGAAGAGGCCATCTTTGATCAACAGAGGCCGAATTGTCTTCCATCAGGACAACGCCAGGCCACACACATCTTTGGTGACGCGCCAGAAGCTCCGGAAGCTCGGATGGGAGGTTTTTTTGCATCCACCGTATAGTCCGAATCTCGCACCAAGTGATTACCACGTATTTCTGTCCATGGCGAACGAGCTTGGTAGTCGGAAGTTGGCCACAAGAGAGTCCTGTGAAAATTGGCTCTCCGAGTTTTTTGCCAATAGGGAAGCGAGCTTCTATAAGAGGGGCATTATGAAGTTGGCATCTCGTTGGGAACTCGTCATCGAACAAAACGGCGCATATTTGACTTAAATCGCATTATTATAACCAATTTTATGAACAATTGAAAATTCAATAAAAATGCCGCAAGACTTTTTTGTAATTAAGTAAGTAATAAGTAATTGATTAATCGCATGTTAATTTAAATTAAATTTTTAAAGAAGAATTATTATTTTTCTTTTCAGAAATGCGGCCATACTGGCAAAAGACATTGCATGAAGCGTTCAAATATTTAACACTTTTTTAAATTTAATTTTCTCTTTTAATCGAAATGGAAAAAGTAGGTGTTAAAAATTCCAAAGTTAAAATTCCCAAAGACAATTTAATAACTACGACAAGAAAATAATTGAAATGTTTATATTTTACTTTAACACCGATGTGAACATCGTCATATCGACAATATCAAATTGAAATGTTGAAATTTTTATTTTGCTTGTTTCTCAATTCGCGACGGAACATTATTTTACAAATTTGTTTTCAAAACTTCTATTTGCACCCACGAAATGCTTCGAAAATAATGAATTGGCAGCGAAGAACTGCTCCGCATTGCTGAGATTTTGGTGTGCGCCCTCTCTATGCGCTCAGTGTGTTTGATTTCACAGGCGGATAGGCTGTGATCCGCTCCGCTTTCTGTGTGAAGGGGCCTTAAATATGTTTTTAACGCCAGGTCTTACCTATGCCTGAAGCAGTAAGCCGTGCGTCTAATACAATGCCAAATACATGATGAAATGCTACATATATGCTGTAAATATGATTTTTCCCCTTCTATAGTACATTGGCACTCCAAAGCGAGAAAATATGTATACAGACTACTGCTTACCGCGAAAGATGTTCGAACACAACATACATGTAACATCAGAGTCCGGTGCATGCATTTCTACAGCGACGTCAGCAAACCTATAGTATACGAGCTTGTACATCCCCTCTTTGCAACAAGTAGGTGTACCATCGAATACAGGCCACCGCTTTGGCTAAACACACACGCAACGCCAAAATGAGCAAATGTGTTTTGCTGACCCCTGATGTACATAGAAGGAAATCAGTCTGCGTTCAATCTGACCAGTCAAGGCACAACCTCCGAGCTTCTTTCAAAGTAGAGCTATACCATATACAGGGTGCTCCATCTAGTGTTTGGAATTTGAACTATTCATAATTTGACTTTAAAAACGTCAAATGTCATTCGAAAAGCGACGAATATTTAGTAAAAACTTTGACATTTACGAAATGGTTGGGAAGTAAGTTGAGAAATACTAAAAAAATATTTCCAAAGTGGTGAGTCCTCGACTCAAACATTTAACAAAAAAAAGACAATTTGTGGATCAATTCCTGGGATGTTGCTGGATAAACCAAACCGAAAATAAATTAAATTGATTTTGTAGAAAATTTTGGGTTCACTTTGAAGTTGCCGTGATAGTCAGCCGAGCGGGTTACGGATATTTGTTAATGGTAGGGCAAAAGCAATCGCTGGGCAGCAGGAGATACGAAGCCAAGCTTATCCAACGGAAGAAATAAGTCCGCCAGCCAATTCAGTTCAGGTCAATTATTCGGGTAAAAAATTATGATAAAGCAAGTGTTTCCATTTCCAGAGAATCGTCCACGAAAGTCATCGGTCTTGCTATGAACTGGTGGACAAACCTTTCCGTTTACACCGGCCAACATTCAAACTTTGAAATAGCTGCACATTTCTAAGTGACAAATGGGAACGCATATTGCTACTGGTACAGACCCTGACAGGTTGCTGCCATTTTTCCGACTTGAGTAAAAGGAGACTAGTTTACTTGGTCCGCCTTTCCTACTTATCCTCTCAAACATCCAACTTCCATTTTAAAGACCTTTTCGAATCTTAAAATTCAGTCCAGAAAAGTAAAGTTAAAGCTTAACCATTTAAATCTGTCTGTGTGTATGTTACTGGTCCCTTGTGACTCTGCATTCGTCTTGGCATTGACATTTTTCTTTTGTATGTTTGCGGTAAGATAGAAAATATTTTTGTTCTTTATTTTTATGTGCTTGGGGACGTTCCATTCACACACGAAGGCAGGACCAGGCTTCTTATCTGATGCAATGCTACATCTGTTTTGTTTGTGCACCGAATGATGCTAGGAAGGAGTAGAGCTCAGCAACAAAAAATTGCATGTCAAGTGAAATTACTTGTTTGCAGTAAGAGTGAGAGCAGAGGCAATGACAACTGCAGTACGCAAGTGAGAGTAAGTAATCGTAGCATCAACTGCATATGTGTGTGTGTGTGTGTGTGTGTGTGTGATGTACGCAGACGACACTTCGATCTACCCGGATATGCAGCTAAGTACGATAAATTGAGATGAATGTCTGGCATGCAGCAAAGTCTCTCTGGCTATCCATCTATCTATCGAATCCAAGCGAATCCCCATATATTTCTTCCTTTAATCCCCCCGTTACCTCTTTCATTTTGAGGTGGTGGGGGAGGAGTATATATAGCTGACGACTGTCCGTTTATCTACAGATTTTTGACAGTCATTTATTTGACTGGCATGTGAGTTTTCAAGGCATCGCAGAGAGTTTGTAGGTTCCCCTTGAGCCATGGTCTTAAATTTGGTAATATAAAATGAAATCTTCTGACTTGTTTCAAAAATTTGATGCACTTAGTTTCTAACATATCAAATTAGTTTCAAGAGCCCGAGCAACTCCACTCATTTAGCTGGTATCCAAAAATAATTTACTACAAATGTGCTTAGGAATAGCAACACCATGTAACCACTGGCCCCATCCACCCATTTAAATGCAACACGCATAACATTGGCGTTGCATAATTTAAGGCGCTCGCGCATGCAAGAGGAAGGAGAAGAAGAAGTAGAAGTTGAGCTGCTCATAAAATATTCATTTCAAATGCAGCACGCAATACTTTGCATGACGCATTTCTGTTAACTCCATCCCTCCCAATCCCCGACCCACCCCTCCTGCACATTCATTTAATTGCGGGCGTCACATGCAAATGCCAGAGAACGAGCGAAAAAGTTTTGCATGACGATGACATGGCTCAACTGGGCAACCCATGGAGAGCAAACAATATTCTAATCCCACTGATATGAAAGAGGAACCCTGCCGTGTGACATGACATGTGGCTGTGTCTGTGTCTGTGCCTGTGCGGTATCATGGATTGGCATTTTAAACACTTTGGCGATAACAAACGTAACAATTCAGAACTAGCCAACAATAAAACAACAAAAACTTACCACACTCACACACACAGAGGCAGTTCCAATTGTATGCAAATTTCCGGGGGTCACAAATCGTCAACTGCAAATAGTGTTAAAACATTCTGATTAGCATTTTAAGTACAAATAACAATGAACAAAATTGTACAAAATAATATTACTAAATGAAATGTAAAGTGACGAGCGACAAGAGACTGAGACAAGCCAGATGGATTGATTAAAATTCAAATTAAATCAAAATATCAAATGTGGAGGAAGAGAATGGGTTACACTGCACAGGAAGAATCAAGTTTGCTTCAGATTTAAGACAGCATTTCTTACTAAAGACAGTAAAGTGACTTTCTGATATTTTTAATAAAAGCACAAATACAATTTGTTAGCGAGTTAAGCTGGCTCGAGGTCTTAAAAAGTTGCCTTTGTTCACAATTGTTAACAACTTATGCATTATTCCCCATAAAAAGTTGGAAGTTGTACTATTTTAAGAACCTCCCGGTTCAATGTCTCTTCTAGCAAACATCACTTTAATTAGTTGGGAACTACAAAAAGCAATGAAAGCAAAAAGAGACAAGCAATAATTCGCTTATCTGAATGGTGGTTATGCTTAAGCTGATAGGCTGAACTTTCTTAGTGCTTGAAGTTTTTGAGAGAGCTAACAAACTGTCAGTTAAATTTGAATGCAAGCATTCAAAAAGAGATTCCATTGTATCTTGATCGTGCCTTCTATTAAAGAAAGTAAAAAATACTTTCATATTAAGTAAAAGCGCATTTGGACTTTTCCTTGAGCTTATTGAATGAAATTTGAAGCACGAAAAGCTGTGCAATAGTAAAATTACATTTTTTTAACTTTGCTCCGAAGGTACATAGAGTATATTAAGTTTGTGCAAAAGTATGTCTGTCCGTCTGTCTGTCGTCCGTCCGTCTGTCCGTCCGTATGAACAAACAGATCCCAGAGATGGTAAGAGATAGAGGTTTGGTATGTATGGGACAAATGCTTCTTATACTTGCAGGCAGATCAAGTTTATTTTCAATTTTTGCCACGCCCCCTACCGCCCCCGAAATTTTGAAAAAAGGTCATATCTCCCACAGTTTTGTAGATAGATGATTTGTACCTTCTAAAGATAGTTAGTCATTAGCAATATGTATCAATTTGCCGAAGAAATGATAAAGACCGGATGAGCGGTTCTCAAGTTATAAGCAAATAAGTGAATCACCCCCCGCCGCCCCCCTCCCCTTCACATCCAACGTCGCACAATCTTAGAGAGAGAGAGAGAGAGAGAGATAGAGAGACATTTAGAGATGAGCGCAGCAGCAGCACTGCATTCAGCTTATACTCCAGGTACAGAGCATGATATAGTCGGGCTTGACCGACTTTCTGACTTGTTAAAGAAAAGTTATGAAAAATTTACTGTAATTAAGGCCAACTTTTTTTTTAAACATTAAAGAAAATGATTTCAAAATCAGAGGAAAAATAACCGAAAACATTGGACTCAAAACGAGCACAAACGTTACCCAAAACAGTGCATGAACAGTTTTTCTCATTTTTAGTATAATGTTCTGACTTCGAGAACAATTCTTTGAGATCGCAACAACTCAAGTTGAGTTGATTTTATTCCATTTTGGAGAGCTTGATTTGATTTAATATTGTTTCGTTTTCAAGAACATTTTAAACTTAACAGGGAAACAAATTTGATTGATTTTGGGACCAGAGTGTGAGCGGACTCCTTCTATTTGGGAGGAATATGAAACGTGTGGACATACCTCTTGGCATTGCAAGGGAAGGGAGGCAAATGGCTTCTCGATATAATCTGCTGCTTCTCCCCATCCATATATTACGGATGATCAGAGACATGGCTTTTGTACAAAAAATTTCAACAGCCCCAAGCTGCCTCCATCTGACTCGTTTGATTGAAGTTGTTCAGAACGCGGAACCTTATGCTCTTAAGGTATGGAATGACGCCCCAGAACATTCAGCTTTTGTACACTTTTGCAGATTCACATTTAGAGGGCGATTTATTTTTGTTTGGGCTGACAAGAGAGAGATCACAAAGAGAGCCAACTCGCTGTCACTTGTTCTCTCTCTCTCTCTCTTGTATATCTCTCTGCCGGTTTTGTTGTTCTTTAAAGCAAATATTATCCGATTGAGAACAACTTTACTCATTTCAGAAACATTTGCTCTCAAGAATTTGTTCTAATTTTAAGATGCAACTTATTTTCTGAACAGGTTTTTTATACCCGTTACTCGTAGAGTGTAAAGGGTATACTAAAGTCGTGCAAATGTATGTAACAGGCAGAAGGAATCATTTCCGACCATATAAAGTATATATATTCTTGATCAGCATCAACAGCCGAGTCGATTTAGCCTTGTCCGTCCGTCCGTCCGTCCGTCCGTCCGTCCGTCCGTCCGTCCGTCCGTCTCTATGAACACCTAGATCTCAGAGATGGTAAGAGATAGAGGTTTGACATGTATGGGACAAATGCTTCTTTTATCTGCACGCAGATCAAGTTTGTTTCAAATTTTGGCCACGCCCCCTCCCGCCCCCGCATTCGGAAAATACTTTATATCTCCTACAGTTCTAAAGATAGACGATTTGTACCTTCTAGAGATAGTTAGTAATTAGCAAAATGAATCGATTTGCCGAAGAAATTATAAAGATCGGATGAACGGTTCTCAAGTTATGAGCAAAAATGTGAACCAAGACCCCCCGCTACCACCCCTCCCACCCTAAAAATGTTGCATACTTTTAGGATGGTCACACTAAGGAATGCAGGAACACTGTTAAACATGTTTTTTCATGAGTAACGGTTTGGTGGGGTTAGAGGCGACTGTTAATACTTTCGTTTTTCTCTGTGTATTGTATAACTTAAATGTAAAGTAAAAAGTATATCTTCTTGGCTTTGAAGAGTCGGTTTCAATTCGCTTTACCTTCGCCATCTGATCATGGATCAATAGGTATTAAAGAGAAAATTAGCGCTGCCTCTCAGTTTTGCTGATGTTTAACGAGAGTGCCCAAAAAGATACTTTATAGTGCCAGGGGTTAGAGCGAGACGACCAGATTCCCAAATGTATCCAGAGAGCGTAAGTAAGAGCGAACAGCTTACCCAAATGTATCTAGAGCAGTGCCGGCCAAATCTATTTCACGCAGAAGAGACCCGGTTCGGATCCAGGTTCGGGAGGTTATAAATTTAAAAGGTTGGTTTAAGCGTCCGGCTCGATGGAGCCAAAAGCAACCGAACTGGTACTGCGTGTTCGGTTCAGGACTGGTTGAAAGTGGAGGCTATGTGGATTCATACATATATTTGAATGAAAAGAAACAGAACAATTCTGTTTCCTTTGAGAAGGGTTGAAAAGTGTAAGCGTGGAACGTTTGTTATTTGGAGTGTAAGTTGCTAAAAAAAAATTGGTTAGACCAGTGGAGGATCTTTCTTTATACATAGATTGAATAGAATTCGTCCGATGCGGGGCTTCGCTTCTACGACTTCGTTGTGCCTCTTTTTGAGGATTTTTGTTGCTTCGCGTTGAGGGCTTCGTGTTAAATTGAATAGAATTCGACCGATGCTGCGCTGGTGGAATTTTGCGGGAGACTCTCTCGGACAGCGATAGCATTAATATCGATAGGTGGCTGCAGTTATCGACTGAAGGGATTGATCGGTGATGCCACACATTTGCTTGCCAGTTTGTTATATGCACGCTTTACGATATATTCCTCCAATTTGGATTAAACATCCCCAAACTTCCTATTTATATGATTTCACATAAATCCATTAAGTTTGATGAAAATCGGAAAACTATGTAATACAGTTGCCATACAAAATATAGGTATGAAAAAGTTGCAAGGGTATTTACCTCCAGGGCCCCATAGCAGCCCCCAACCCGCCCAATGTGTGCAGGTTTAACTGCCATAATCTTTAGATTTCAACATTTTAACGAACTGCAGCATGGATACAGTACTTAAATCCCTGTAGACAAGTGTTGATTGATTCACATTTCAATTTCGTTTGCCTGTCGACTGAAGTGATTGCATATAAAGCTGCTGCTGCTCTTGTTATTCCTAGAGTGATGATTGTTTGTCCCATCATTTTGATGCTCTCCGCTTGAGGCCAGGCAATGCCAGTCTCGGTCCACATAATGCACTTTTGTTGTATGCCACATTGATACACTGTCATGTTGCCAATGTGCCAAACTACTGTCCCGATAATAACCCATGCATTGGCCAAAGCTCAGCCAGTGGAGCACACCAATTCAGTCCATTGGCCGACCCTAACAAATTTATGCGCAATTATCAAATTCACTCTCGGGTCTGGAAGAAAATTCATAGCCCCACAACGCTCACGTTTTCTTTAGTCTGGGATTAGGAGACACACCACGGGCTCTGCACGTTTTCCCCCAACGGTAAACGTAACTAAAAAGGGAAAATTTTTACGGCGCTCACGTAATTGAATTGCAGTCAGCTAAATTGGCATTTATTATAATAAAAGCAAATATGCAATTTCGCTTTTTAACCACAAGACAAAGGCGAAGGAAAGGCCAACGAAAGCGACAGATCTTCGAAAGGCTCCAGCCAGATTATGGGGAAAAACAATATTGCAAATGAAACTTGAACACTTTGCAACTTAAAATGTTAGTAGCTTATGAAGAAAGTTTTTTAATTGGCTGCCGTTATCCGCTTATGCATAATACTCAAATCTCTTCAGACTGCACTTGGCCTGTGACCCAGTTTAAAAACTGATTAATTTCGTAGCTGCGTCTCACTCACACTTGACGGGGCAGCTGATGGCTTACCACCTGCCACAGATCAACCGCCCAGATAGATTCAATTTGAATAAATAATTTTACAATTTGCAACCGCACGGAAAAAGGGGCCGGGGCTGAGCTAAAAGCCCAACTGCATTTCAAATTGGCAAATTAATCGCATAAATATTTAAAATAATAGAATTAAATGCAGAAAATGGGACAAACATTTTAAGCAGCCTGGCCACAAAAACCGGATTTGTGTGCAGGAAATAATTTATGCGTAAAATTAATATTAAATAAACTTTGGCTTTGGGCTTTCTTTTTGGCGCGCATTTAATTTGATTAAAGCTTTAACAAATGGCGGATTTAATGGGATTTGGATTTGCATTTGTCAACAACTAGCACTTAGACATGTACTTAGCCTCCCACTTCCAGTTGAAAACCCAAATGGAAATTGCCAAATGCGAACCCAGCCCTAATATCCTGTAAAGCACTTCCACTCTCTCTCTCTCTCTTTCTCCCACTCGGTTACGCCGTCTCTGTCTGTTCTTGTGGGCCCCGCAAATGCATTTATTTTCCAATTTTCTAATTATGTGGTTGAACATTTTGGTGTATTGAAAGCAATTACGTTAAATAATTGCAAATTTTCATTGCGTGTATGTGGCATCGACAACAAACCCAGGGACTGGGTGCCTGACTAAGTGACGAGTCGAGGCTGCCGGTTTGACATGTTCTCAAATGCTCTTTCCGTGGCTTAAAACATAGAGAATTTGGATTGGTCTAGAACTCTATTTCTTGTGTGTTTACTCTAGGACAGTGCAGAGAAGCTCTGAGTCTGCCCTTTTGGCAATTTTAAATTCAAGTATTTTTATCAATGAATGCTAAAATACGCGTGATATGTAGTCTTGACTACTTTAAGTGTGCCTTGATATATACAAGCTACTAAGGGACGATATCTCATCTTCTACATAGAGCTAAATAGCAGAGTAAATTGAGACCTTTTCTGACACATAAAAGCTATCTGGAAGAACAGAAATCAGCCCTAAATCTAGAGTAAGTTAGTTTAAACCAGGGGCCGGCCAAACATACTTGCTCATTTCAGCGTTGCGTGTGTGTGTTTAGCCATGCGAAAGCTCGCTCATTTAGCACTTCTTAATTGTTGCGAAAGAGAGCAGTATAAGCTCGTATACTGTAGGTGTGTCGACGTCGCTTTCGAAAGGCACAAAATACATAATAATGAATAAACTGTGAACAGGATACGGTCAAAAATTCAAACAATTAACTATCAAGAGACAATTCTCAAACAAATCCCTAATAGATAAACAGCGCCATCTGACGGCGAGCGTGGTGACCCGGCTTAGGTGTTCTCACCGGCAACGTACCCACCCCTCCTGCAGCGATTTTGCTTAATCAACAGACCTATTATAGGAGCCAAGATGGTCGGCCCACTACAGGCTTTGGCAAATCATCCTTCTCTCCCCTCCAAGAACACTCACAAAATCGTATTTTACATCGTTATAATTTTTTTAATTAATTAGACAAATTTTTCTCTATGATTACACATCTATGCATCCATTCATAATTTTTAATCAACTGAGAAATTCTTCCTAGATGATTTCATACCTAACGGGCCAAGTTACCTATCTTATTCAAAACAAGCATTAAATTCAATAACAAGCTTTGGCACCTCAAAACCTACCAGAAAGGAGCTCTAATAAGACGGACTGAGACATACCTAGACTTAAACTTTCATCTCTTTGGCAATTAGAAAACGGGTAACTGGGTTCGCGCAGCATTTTGGTCAAAAACATCGATATTATCGATATTTTTGATATTCTTCAATAAAAGCCCGGATCTTAACAATGAACAGGTCTATTGATGTAATTGAGGCGTCATTTGACGCGTAATAAGAACTACAATCTGACTGCAGAAGACTGAAGAAGTTCTGAAAACTTGTTCTTGAATTTAAATTTATGGAACGAAAGCAGGTTTACTTTTTTAATTCATCATCTTTCAAACTAGAGCATTCAAACTACAAAGCATAAAAAAAACTTATTTAGTTAAATCCAAAAGGTGAATGTTTCAAGCAACCATTTTTTTAACAAGAAGGGGGAAACCGCTCGAGTTTTATCCCGTCAATATTTACGCCGTGTCCAAAAAGAGAATACTTCCTCTGCCAAGTCTAAATATCAAGTAGCTAACCGTTCATATAAAGAACTTTGCATTTGGAAACAACGTAACTATTACCGCAGAATCGAATTGGAGTTGGCGACAATAAAAGACAGTAAAACTTTCTGGTCAATGGTGAGAAGAGTAAATGGAACACAATCTCGTAGCAACATAAATGCAGATGCAACATGCCTAGCTCGACACTTTGAAAGCCTTTTGTACGTTAACCCAGATGGTCTTGTCAACATTAACTGGTGCCTTCCTCTAAATCAAGTAGAAGAGCTCGACAAACTCATTACCTTGGAAGAAGTTCAAACAGCTATAAATAAAACAAAATTGAACAAAGCACCAGGAGAAGATCGTATACCAGCTGAATTCTTCAAGGGAGCCCCCAAGATTTTTATAAGCAAGCTAACTAATGAGTTTAACCGGCTATTTTCCGAAGCATCCTTCCCAGAAAGTTTTAAAAAAAGTATAATATTCCCCATTTTCAAAAAAGGTAACCCGACGGAAGCGACCAACTACAGGGGTATATCCTGTATAAACACGATAGCAAAAATTTTTACCTCGGTGCTTTATACACGATTAGAATCATGGGTAGATGGGCAGAGCAAGCTAAGCGAATTTCAATTTGGATTTAGGAGAGGATACTCGACGGTGGACAGCCTTTTCGTGCTTACATCCACAGCGATCACGTATCTGGAGGAAAAACGAAAACTTTATCTCTGCTTTGTAGACTTCCGAGCGGCATTTGACTCAATTAACCGAAGAAGCCTGATTTATAAGCTAAGCAGCATTGGTGTTTCATCGAAGTTTTTAACGGTCATTCAGGCACTATACGAAAACAATACAACCTCTGTATGGGACGGCTCACAATTGTCTAAATGGTTTTCAAACAACTCTGGAGTCAAACAGGGGTGCCTGTTAAGCCCGCTTTTGTTTGCGCTGTTTATAGACGACTTAACAACTTCGCTTTCGGGAGGCATTTTAATTGGAGGCTCGCGCGTAAAACTCTTGATGTACGCAGACGATTTAGTACTAATGGCAAACTCACCAAATGCCCTGCAACACATGTTAGATGAACTGTACGCATACTGCTGCCTTTGGGGTCTGGAAGTCAACACAGAAAAAACTAAAATCATGGTCGTTAGAGACAACCGAGGTCGCATCGCCGCAGATGAGAAATGGCACATGAATTCAGCAATAATCGAACGGGTTACCTCCTTTAAATATTTGGGAATTACTCTGTCCTCCAACATGTCGCTGAACTCACACATGCAGGCAAAAATTAGAGATTCTATAAAAGCTCTTAATAGTACATGGAACACGCTCCTGGATAAACAGCACGTGCCACATAGTGTCAAATACCGAATGTTTGAAGCCACTGCCCGTTCAATTATGTGTTATGGCTCTCAGATGTGGGGATTCAGGACATACGAGGAAATAGAAAGACTCCAAAGATATTTCATCAAAAAAGTCTTTCGTCTACCACGTAATTCGCCGAACTACGCAATACACCTAGAAACTGGTCTCCCTTCGCTTTTTACGTATACTCTGGGCTCACATTTTGGATACATGAGAAAGACGTTTGACCTTCCCGAAAGTCGCCTGGTATACGCTACGGCAAAATTTTTATTGGAACGTCGATCTCACTGCTTTGCCGTTTGGCGCGCTTTGGCTGAGGAGCACAATCTGCAGATTGACCTATGCGATAAAGCTTCCTGGAAAAAATCTCACAGCAGCTTACTAGAGAGGATTGACTGTAGAAATCGTGCAAATTTTATTGACCAAGCCTACAACAGCTCTAGCAGGATGTTATATAAACGCCTGAATCTCTCTTTGGGGTTAAATAATTACTTCAACGACAAATACAGCCGATCACTTATTTCCTTCGTTTTCCGTGCACGCTGCGAATTGCTCCAACTCAACCATAGATCATATAGAAATACACCCAACGTATGTTCCCTGTGCAATCTTCACAGCATTGAAGACACGACCCATTTCATCGCAATCTGTCCAATTCTGCAGGAAATCAGGGTTGCCCATTGGCGTCTTGGAAAACTGGACCTTCATCAGTTGATCTCAATCCTAAACGGACCCGACTGGAACACGCTGTACCAATTTTTAAAAGAGGCTTCTCTCTATAGGCAGAGCATTATAGCAGAATATTTCTGATTAATCGTATATTTTATTCTATTTACCATGTACATTTTCTAAAGAAAAGCTGACGGCTACAAGCCATAGCTAAATGTATTATTGTTATCTATTTATTTATTTTTGTTAATCAAAAACTGTAAACTCTGTATTTAAAAAAAAAAACTATAAATTGAAAAAATGAAAAATAAATTAAATAATTCTAACAAAAATTATTATTTATTTTTAAAAAAAAAAAAAATTTATATAAAAAATAAAAATAAAGATTTTAATATTAGGTAGAAATTTTGAATTATGTTTTTTGGAAAAAAAAAAAAAGTAATAAAAAACAAAAAAAAAAAATTAAATTGTAACAAAACCGTGGGAAGAAAAATAATAAAATAAAAAAAATAAAAAAAAAAAAAAAAAAAAAATAATCAAAAAAAAATATAATTAAAAATTAAATATAAAAAAAAAAAAAAAAAAAAAAAAAAAAAAAATAAATAAAATATTAATTAAATTTTTTTTTTTTATTTTGTTATTATAAGATAAAAGGAAAAAAGAAAAACAAAAAAAAAAAAAATAAATAAAAAAAATTTATTTAAATAAAAAAAAATAAAAAGATAAAAAAAAAATAAAGAAAAACCATTGTTTATAATAATTCATTTAAAAAACATTATAATTTATTTTTTAAATTTAATATATTTTTTTATTTTTGGTATAAATGTGTGTGTTGCAGTCTTACAGCCTTTTTTATATGCATGTTCCACACTCTTGGGGAAAACTGTAAGCATTATCAACAACAATTTCCTCGAAACAAATTGTGCACAACTTGCTCTAACCTTAACTATTCGAAATCAATTTATAATGAAACATAATTTTAAAAAAAAAAAAAGAGAAGCCCAATAAAAAATATTATTAACTATAAGGGAGAAAAGGATTCTGTTTCTTAAGTGACACACACCTACTATTAAAAAAAAAAATAACTAATTAAATATTTTTATTTTATATATATTTTTTGAATAATTACTTTTTTTTTTATCCCATCGAAAAAATAATTAAAGCAACAACAATTAAAGAAATAACAACAAACAACATGACGCAGTGGTATCAGAATGTTGATGTAGCAACCCTTTGTTGAAGTATGCTGAACACCGGTGTATCGATGCGATCCCTTCGCCTTTCTTAATTAATTTAAGCAATATTTTACATTACTTCTCGGATAGCTTTAACATTAGCTTAAAAACGTTTCTCTTTAAATTAAGCGAGGATGTTATTTTGCCATTAGTTTTGGTTTGTGCACGTTACGAAATGTCCTCGACGGCAAATCCAAACAAATCATCCAAAAATTCGTCCATTGCTGAATCAATCTGCAAAAGTCGACATCATTATGACGTGCAGTTTATTAGGGCAGTAAACGAACCATTCCATTTCATTCCAAAAGAATATTATTAGAGCTTTTATATGGCATTTTTATTTATTTAATGTTTTCTTAACAAAACTCAAAAACATAGCAGGCAGAACATCAAATGTTATTGTGCACAGATTACGTGCACAGAGAGCTGCTCACAATACTAGTCGGGAGACTTGCCAGAGTGCCTCTGTGCACAACGAAGTGAACACCGTAATTATTACATATTAACTTGTTCTTACTTAATCGATATGCAATCTAGTTCTGGATTTTACCACTACACTTAAGCTGACTCAGTCAAAATGGAGCCTCAAAAGGAGGTGAAACCGAGTGTTTTAAGTTCTGCAAGAAGGGTCATTTCTCTCCCACATTTTTATTGTTTAAAGACTTTATGGGAGTTGACCAGAATACTTTGAACTTATTTTAGATATGCAAATTCTTAATCTTTTTAAAATAAGAATTTAGAACTTGATAAGCGTTCAAAAAAGTAACATGATTGTAGTACTTAATTTTGATAATTTTTCGAAGTATTTGAATAGCTTAGAATCAGGTATGGTCAAACGCGCTGCCTCATATTTAGAGTTATTGGATGAAGGCTTCCATCTCTTGGATAAACCTTTTACTTGTTAATTGCAAAATTAAAGTAAAATCTTTTAAGCATTCATCGAGCCGGTTGCTTATATCTTTGCGCCTTTCAGCTTGTATTCTATTGCGAACATTTTTTGATCTTGTGAGTCTGGCTTGAAGTAGAAGGTTTTGCTAATAAAGTTTGCTTGTTTTAGAATTTGTTTGGGTTTGTTTTTGCGTATGACTTCAGGCTAAATTTGAACTTGTTTTGTTAAATTAAACCAATTAAAATCTCAAAAAATTTAAAGCTATGTTTGATTTAAACAGAATTGTTGCCCAATTAAACGAGAGAGTATGTTAAAGTCGCAATAGAGTTAGTTCAAGAGCAAATCGGTGAAAGCTCCCAACCGTTTCTAAAAGAAGTTTGATTTAAATTTGCATAAGTGTATCTCCTAGTCGAATGTCGTTTTCGCCCTTTTCCCGCCAACTTGTCTAATGATGCCGGCGCCGTCTCTTCAATGGAACAGTTAACGTCAAGTGCCAAATGAGTTTTTCGAATGTGCCAAACAATTTCCGCGCATTTAATTACATTGATTATGCACCCAAAGAGGTACTGCAGCACTCAGGTCCAATCAGGTAGGTGTCTACTTTCGCTTTAACATTGAACTTGAATTGGATTGTTTCTGCCTTTTTTTTTGCTGTGGGTAATAATGGGTGTCCAACAAGCGTGGTGACAACAGTCAACACTTTCATGCTCTGTCAATGGGCAAACAACAACAACAATAACAACAACAGCAAATACAAATAAATAAACAAAATGTTGTCGTCAACGCCTTGTGCAAAATGTTATAATTACCCAGCTGCAGCTACAGCAAAAAAAAAGGGAATTAC
Source organism: Lordiphosa stackelbergi (assembly GCA_018904235.1). Taxonomy (NCBI): domain Eukaryota; kingdom Metazoa; phylum Arthropoda; class Insecta; order Diptera; family Drosophilidae; genus Lordiphosa; species Lordiphosa stackelbergi. The sequence goes on along the minus strand of JAEIFU010003519.1, from coordinate 9,971 downwards.
ACAAAATCCATTAACTCATAATTTTCTGGTATGCTGCACACTGTGGATGTAGTGGATGGCAAATCGTAGAATTGAGCCGAGTGTTCAGTTTGTTGTCGTTAAAGCCAAAAAGGCAAAATTGTGCGCAATTTTACGGCAGAGCGCTTTTGCCAGCCAAACACCATCCACCCACCCCCGTTCCCAGGCAAAAGTGATGAGCACGTATGCGTGAAATATTGTGCAAATAGCAACAACAGCAGCAACAACTGCAACAACAACTGCAACAATAGCTGCAACAGCTACTTGCTGTTAAGTGCAGCGCAATTGTAGCTGAAATCTTCTCCCAAAAACGTGGACGGAACGAGTTTGAAATAAAAATTCACACGACGTTGTCGCTGGAACGAGTATTTCATTATGGGAACCGTTCAAAACGAGTTTGATTGTTGGTGTCGTAATTTGGGTTTTGCATGTCGCCGACGGTTACGGTGTATTCTGAACGGAGGTCAATTGGCATTTCCTATAAATATACGTCAGAAGTGGATTCGTTTATGAGTATTTTTGGTAAACCAGTTTCAATTAAAGTTCCTGCTTTGCAATTGTTGTTAAATCAGGGAATAAAACATTATCCAGAGCCATTAAGATTCACGAATCGGTAACAGTAATAATTAGTTTTTTGAGAACAGAAGAAAACCTGATACTTTTTCCATTCTGAATTAATCTAAAAATAAAATAAATCCAATTATATTATCAAAATAAAAATTCGTTTTATTAACAAATAGATTTAATGCAAATAACAAATCAATAGCATTTTTGTTTCAGAAAACAATCATTACTAGAATTTTTAAAATTTTTTTTGATGCAGACGAAGCCGCGTCGGGTTCAGGTGGAACTTTAAAGGGTCGGAAATGATTCCTTCTGCGCTGTTGCATACTTTCGCATTTGAAAAACTTAATCTCCTAATTTTATACGATTCGTAATAAGGGCTTTGTTCGATTTGCAAAAGCGTTCATACTCAAGTTATAAGCAAAAAATTGGCCCAGCCTTCCCGCTACCCTCTCAAAATGTTGCATACTTTTTCGAATGTTTTTTTCATGAGTAACGGGTATATCGACAGTAGAGCCGACTTTAATAACGCTCTCGTTGTTTCCAATATCTAGAATTTTTAAAATAAAAGTGAAGAAAGTCGCGTCGGGTTCAGCTGGAACTTTAAAGGGTCGGAAATGATTCCTTCTGGCTGTTGCATACATTTGCAGAAACTTAATAATAAAATAATAATAAGGGCTTCGTTCGATTGCAAAGCGCTCATCCATCAGGATTTGTTCGTTTTGCTTAACGACTATTGATCAGTGTAAGCGAAAATCACCTCGTATGAACAAACTCTTGCAAAGACGCATTGGCCCTGCTGGCAGATATGGAGAGAGAGAGGGAGAGACGCGTTTGCCTGTATGTCTCTGATTACCCTGCAGGGAAAGTGTTTAGTTTACAACCAGAAATGTGCCTGTCGTTAAAAACTTGCAACTGGATGCACTTAATTATCCAAATCCATGTATTGAATTCATCCATTTTACGGAGGCATGTCATAGGAATTTGAGAATTGTCACTTAGGTGGGAGAGAATTGTCGCCTGCTGCAGCCATTTTGAATCAATTAAATACCAGTTGACCCTTGTGTGTTCCATATGACAGTCTGTTTATTAATGGTATATCGACTTCTGTTGGTCATCCCACGCATTACCGATTCGTTTGCAACAAGTTAAATTACAATTTAATTACAACTACCTAAAATTAGTATTTTAAACGAGCATTTTTCGAAAGCAATTTTGCTACCAGTTAAATTCTACTTGCATTCCAACTAGGCGTAGGTAGTCGTCGAGAGTCGAATATTTCTCAGTGCGAATCTGGAAAAATGTCTTTCCGCACCTGGTCGTCCCACCTTGCCATGTCCCAGTTCTTTCGCATTCCTCTTGTAGACCATTTTTGCTGGAGCTTGTTCATCCATACGGGTAACATGTCCCAGCCAGCGCAGCCGCTGTTGCTTTATGCGCTTGACCAGACTAGTATCCCCATAGAGCTCATTCAGTTCGTCATTCTTTCGGATGCGAAAGTCCTCGCAACCTTCCAAGGTCTATAAATCCTACGAAGAATCTTTCGCTCGAAAACGCCAATCGCCGCCTCATTGGCTGCTATTATCCCCATGCTTCTGAGCCGTATTGCAGGACTGGGATGATAAGCGACTTGTAGTAGTAGTAGTAGTAGTAATTTATTCAGAAGTTGGGTACAAGTTTCGCATTTTACAATATGTAAGAGTTCGCTTTTCATGCGCTATTTTTAAACCCGTTACTCGTAGAGTAAAAAGGGTATACTAAAGTCGTGCAAATGTATGTAACAGGCAGAAGGAATCATTTCCGACCATATAAAGCAGGGGTGCCCAGAACGAGCTAACCAGCGCGTCAAAACTAATACAAATGCACCAAACATATTTGAAGCAATAACAACAATACGAAGAGAGAAACCCGATTTTTGTTTTCTGCGCTCGTTTCGGCCGTACGCATAAGCAATTTGTTGCTGCATTCGGTGTTTGCGAGAGACATCGACTAGAGTAACAGAATAAAATATTGTTTTGAAGGTTGAGCGCGGCAACTACAAAACCGCACGCACATGATTTTGTTTTTGCTTTTTGTTGACTTATGGCATGCGTAAAGTCTACGCGCAGGCTATTCCTTTGCGCTACTACAACATGCGTACGGTGCGTTATGGATGGCTGTGGGCACCCCTGATATAAAGTATATATATTCTCTCAGTCGGGTCGTTTTGGCGTTTTGTTTTTGCCTTTCCGTCCTTCCTTCGTTCCGTCCGTCCGTCCGTCCGTCCGTCCGTCTGTATGAACACCTAGATCTCAGAGATGGTAAGAGATAGAGGTTTGACATGTATGGGACAAATGCTTCTTTTATCTGCACGCAGATCATGTTTGTTTCAAATTTTGGCCACGCCGCCTCCCGCCCCCGCAATTTGGAAAAAACGTTATATCTCCTACAGTTTTAAGGTTTGACGATTCGTACCTTCTAGAGATAGTTAGTAATTAGCAAAATGAATCGATTTGCCGAAGAAATGATAAAGATCGGTTGAACGGTTCTCAAGTTATGAGCAAAAAAGTGAACCAAGCCTCCCCGCTACCACCCCTCCCACCCTAAAAAAATGTTGCATACTTTTCGGATGGTCACACTAAGGCACGCAGGAACACTTTTAAACATGTTTTTTCATGAGTAACGGGTATATCGAAGTCGGTTAGAGCCGACTTTAACTTACGCTCTCGTTGTTCTTTGCTTGAGGTCTCTGCTGTTGAACTCCCTACTGAGACCGTAGTAGCATCGGTTTGCGAGCGTGATTTTTCTTCGGATTTCCAGGCTGATGTTGTTGTCGCGGGTTATCATCGTTCCGAGGTAGACAAAGTCCTCTACAATTAAAGTGAACCCCCCATAACAGATTGCCCAAGACGCGTGTACTTCTGTTTGAGGACACTAGGTACTTCGTCTTGTTCTCGTTCACCTCTAAGCCCATCAGTTTCGACTGCCTCTCAATCTCTGAAACGCGGGCGGTAAGCCCGTTCGGTATTGCAGATAATGTCAATATCATCGGCATATGCCAGTAGCATTACATCTTTATTTAAGATGGTGCCAGATCTGTTGGCATTTGGACACCGGCGGAGTATATACTCAATCAGCAGATTAAAGAAGTCACTCGATAAGGTATCACCCTGCCTAAAACCCCTTTTGTTATCAAATGGCTCGGAGAGGTTCGTTCCTATTTTGACGGAGCTTTGAGTTCTTTTCAACGTCATCGTGCAAAGTCGAACGTACTTTGCTGGTATACCAACGGTAGACAGGGCTTCAAAAAACCTTGACCTTATCGCTGTGTTGAAAGCGGCTTTGTAATCGACAAAAAGATGGTGATTTTCGATGTTTCTCTCATAGGTCTTCTCCAGGATTTGGCGTAATGTGAACATCTGGTCTGTGGTGGATTTACCAGGTCTAAAGCCACACTGGTAAGGTCTAATCAGTGTGTTAATTAGCGGCTTTAGACGTTCACAAATAATACGCGACAGAACCTTATATGCAATGGGAAGGAGACTGATCCCGCGGTAGTTGGCGCAAATTGCAGGGTCCCCTTTTTTAAAGAATTTGAATAAATGAATAAAAAAATCTAGCTCAACCGCTCGATGCGTTTGCGTTGTTTGAAATGCTTGAGTAAAGTAATTTTTGGATTTGAGGCAATTGAGAAAGAAATAATTTCTTGCTAATTCTCTTTAGGCACGTTTTTGTTATTGCTCCGGAGTTCAAGCAATGATCGTATACATGTACGGCACTAAATATTGGCAATCACAACACAAACTTAAATCCTACGTAGGACCAAGCCGTTATTCTTCCCTTCTTTGTATTGGTCTTTGCTCGCGCAATCAAACTTACAACAACAATTTCAATGATTTTGTTGCAGGAGGTCTTCGAGTTTGCAGTTCTCTTCTTGGTATTGGATAGTTTTATTTGTTATCTGGTTTAATTAGGTATATCTTCGATTTTCAGTCTATGCACAGAAAAATTAAAGAATGGATATTCGAAATATCCACTTTTAGATCCATTTTTTCAAATATCCTTTTGGCATTTTCAGCTCCTTTGGATGTAGAATATAGATCAATGAAATGTTTTATTACTGATGGATACCAAAAATAGATAGTTGGACTATGCAGCCCAAATGGATACCGAAAATACCCTGAGGATCAGAAAAAACTATCAGGCATGTTCCCGTTTTCGATTTCGATCAAATCATGCGGAATCGGAATTGTTAAATGTGATCGCTTCCAAAAACCGATTTTGTTCTTCGGCTTTTAACTTCAAAACTATTTTTAGATTCATAAGAAAAAAAAGATTTAATCGAATTCTTTAATCATCTGTGAAAAATCACCGCTCTTACCAATTCCGATCAATCGAATTCGGAAACGGGAACAGACCTGTATGCTTTTTTTCTCAGTGTGACATAAAAATATGAAAAATCAAGAGTTATTGTACTTTGTTAAAAATTTTCAGAGATAAGCCAGAAAATTCTTGATTTAAGTACGGAATTTCTTGATTAAAGAGCGTATTTAAAAATTCCTAAATTCTTGATTTCAAGAATGTTTTGTATATGTTACGCACGATTCGGATTTGTATAAGAATTTGGATAGCATGATCTAGACCAGCGGTGGGAAATAACGGAAAGGGTACAACAAAATTCTTATTTTTGTCATTTGCTTTCGATTAACGCGATGCAGCGTGTTGTTTGTTGTGAATTAGCAAAATAACGGGCCGGGTTGCGCGGCTAAGAAGGGCTATGAGGCTGCCCATCGCTGATCTAGACATATTTATGTTAGCTTAGAGCGATTTGTACTTAAATCGATAGGATAAGTTAATTAAGTGCAATCCTTTCAATTTTCTCGTTTCTCTATTTACCGACTCGATAATTAAGCACTTATCCCACGTTTCCATACTCCAAGGGGCTTATGTAACGCTGTCAAATCGCTGCCGTTGTTATAGCTTTTGCTTTAAGTGGTCACATCGCTGGCGCTTTTCGTTGACTATCAACTATGTGGCTGGGATTTTTCTTCTTTTCGGCTTTATGACATGGGCCACAAATGCATGCTTCTCCCCTGCAAGCTGCTCCTCTGGGCTAGTGGTGAATGTCACATAATGCCTGCACGCCATATGAGACTCAAAGTGTGTGTCGCCAGCCAACCAAGCCATATAGAAGGGAGCCAGCGATGCGGCAGACACCAACGCATTGTTGGCCTCCTCCTCTTCTACCTCCTCCTCCAACTCCTCATCTAAGTTAAGCAAGAAAGTGAAATTTTCACATGCTTGCCTCGCTGCTTCCGGCTCTCTGGCAATGTGACGCCTGTCATGAGGTTTACGTTTATTGTTACCTCTGCAAAAAGATGCCACTACTCACCATCATCCTCGGTTGCTGCTGTCGCTGGTGCTGCATGTGTGCCCAAGTGCCAAGTGCGGTGGCAGCCAGCGTCAACGCTGTCGTCACGTGGAAAAGTGAAATTGCAGTCAGCAGTCAGCGAGGAGCAGCAATTGCTTCTAATTGTAAGGGCTTCCAGCTCGGCCGTCAACCGTACAATTTTGAGTTGGCAGCTGGCATTTGTTGCTCATTTAAATGTGCAACGTTTTTGCGGTAATTAAACGAGATAAGCGCATGCCAAAGTTGATTTTAAAAAGGATTTCCCTCTTTATGTTGCCTGGCGCAATAAAAATAATGTCAATGTAAATTGCCATATTAACAGGGCGAAGAGCGGCCAACAAAATGATGGCGATAAACGCAAATAAAGCATTGACAAACGGTCCCGCTCCCGCGAGAGCAATACACTGAGCGCACAGCCACCGCAACGCTGGGTCCTGCGTGAAGCTGTTTTTATTTTCATTTAATGCTGCATTTCCGTTTCCGGCGTCCGCGGCGTATACGCAATGTGTGTTTTAATAACTGGCGGGCCTGGCTGGAGGCCGTCAGTTGGGCTGTCAATTACATTTTAAATTTCTTGCCGTTAATTTTGATGCTCGCACTGGGCGGCGCTGCTTTTTCAAACAGATTAAGGACACTTTTCGGCTTGCCTTGTCCCCGCGCATTTCATTTACATATACTTTATACGTTTTTGTATATTTTTTTATCAGCACTTTGCTGGACAGTCAAAGTCATTAAATGTATTTTTGTAAATGTCCTGGCGGCCCATTGTAAAATTGTATCTTTATATTCTGGATGTTCCTTCCGCTGTCTTTTTTTTGTGTTGTTGTTGCAGGTTCAAATATAAATTGGGTGTCCCCCTGGTCCCCGCGGTTTGTTTCTGCTAGAGTTGCGCGCGTGACGTGAACGCCCAAAGAAGAAAAGTGTGTTTGTGAAGTTGTACGTAAGAGCGGGCAGCTGACGTGAATACTTACGCTATTCACCGCACTCACGGTTGGTCATGTTCAAGTGCTTTCGAGAAATGGTGGGGAATACTTTAAGAGAGACGTGAACCATTTTTATTTAATTTATGCGTAGGCCTTTGGAAATGTTCTAAAATTGAAGAAGTTTGGCAATGCTTAGCGAACATTTTTGCTACTTTAGGTACAGAGCATATTACAGTCGGGCTTGACCGACTTTCTTACTTGTTTTTCTCTGCTCAACAACGATTTGGTTTCCTTTAGGTACCAACACCTGTTGATTGGTAAACAGCGGCGTCATTTCATGAACGCAAATTTTAAGCCTGCTTTTAGATCAATATAAAGCAAGATTTCTGAGCCACTTTATTTTTGCTTGCTAAGCTGTTTTCGGGCCACATGTTACTGTCAAACATGTTCAGTTCGTTCTATAATTTAACCATGAACCGACTATTGAATTTTATTATCAAAATTCATGATAAGAACACTTCTTCCATTGACCATAAGTCAGTCTGGGCGACCTTCTGAGTCGGCTATTCGGAATCATGCGACTAAATTTCGCACCAAATTTACATAACTGGACATTAAACAACCCACACGCATAAGTAGAGTGCGGAATGAGGAAAATATTGCAGCTGTATTCTCCAGTGTTGTTAATGACTCTGAATTATAGATTCGGCGCCGTTCGCAGCAATTGGGTCTCTGTAAATGCACTACGTGGAAAACATTGCGAAAGGAATTGGGTCTAAAACCTTGTAAGATACAGCTTGTGCAAGAATTAAAGACATACGACCAACCACTTTTGGTGAATGCTTTGTTTGATGTAGATTATGGGCCGGTGGCATCATTGGAACGTACTCTTTAAAATAACGAAGCCAGGAACGTTACTAAGAATGAAGAGCGCTACTTTTTAGTCCAAAATGGAAGAGCAGGACTTAACTGACATGTGGTTTTAACAAGACAATGCCAATGCCACACAGCTCGCAAAATAATGTCCAAATTGAAAGGCAAGGTTGGTGAACAGTTTATTTCACGCTTGGGTCCAGTCAATTGGCTCTAGATCGTGCTGATTGTAACTTTTCCAAAATTTTTTATGCATGTGGTTTTGTTGTGGTTTTGTAACTGTGCTAGCTGTAAAATCTACTGAAGAAATTATAAGTATCACGTACATATTTTAACACTAATATATATACAAATATTTTTTTCACATATTTTGTTGTTGTAATAAGTTACTGCTACTACAGCACCTTCAACATAGGCCATTGGGACTTGTTCACCAGCATACATCAAAAATCAAACATCATACATCAAAAAAGCACTGGCTCTTGTTGAACTGCATTCATGAAATTTTATGTCAAAAATGTTGTCCGTGAAAGCTATCTTTTTTATTTTAATGAAAATCACAAAAATAAGCAATCATAATTGCACTTCACATTCGTTCACCTCAACAATTGAACTAGATCCATCGATTTTTCGTCATCGATTTGTGCTGGTGAACACGGCTAATGACTTGATTTTTTCATCTCATACTTTGTTTTTGCTGCCATTAACTGTAACTTGCGAAAATGTTGAGTTAGCAAATTTCAATTGGTCCTATCTAGTCTACTGAGCGGAATTTGAGCTAAGAATTACAAGTGGTCTCATTTAAGCGATGTTCGGCAAATTCTCTTTGATATTTAGTACAAGTAATATGTTAGAGGCGTTGGTTTTATCGCGCGACGTAGCGTAAGCAAGCTATGAATCGAAAGGTAATTGAGCTGCCTATAATCGCGTAGAACATTGCTATACCTCGCAAATGGGTATTATACTTTGCCTGTGTTTGCAACGCTAAGAAATATTCTTTTTCAACCCTATAAATAATACATATTTAAGATCAAGGCGAGGAGCTGAGTCGATTGAGCTTTGTCTGTATATTTTTACGCACACAAGTCTTTCAGTTTTAAAGCTATCGGACGAAACTTGGCTCAGAGTCTTCTTTACTGTACACTGCTAATATGTCGGAAACAACCGGATCGAATCACTATATCTCATAGTTGCCGTAGGAACTATCGGTCGAATAGGGGGTCTTAGTGAGAAAACTATTTTGTTTTTAATGTTAACGTCTTCAAACTCAGCAATTATTAAATATTAAGTGCTTTCACAAAGATTTGCAGGTTTTGGTCAAAAATGGATGACTATATCTTATAGCTGGTGTTGGTAACCATTGGCTGAAAAAGTGGTTCTTAGGGAGAAAAACATTTGCGAGGAACAATGCTGGTGTCCCCAAACTCAGACAATACTAATACTACATGCTTTTAAACAGTTTTAAATAATTTGGTCAAAATCGGATGACTATATCTTATATTTTTTGCCATGGGAACCATTTGTGGGAAAATAGGTCTGCAGAAAAATTTTTTTCAATGTTAGTGTCCAAATTTTGCTCAAAGTCGGATGACTATATGACTATAGCTACCATAGGAACCATCGGTCGAAAATAGGTTTTAGTTAGAAAATGTTTTGGCCTTTTTTAACCTTGAGATTTGTGGATCATTTATATGAGTTTAATACATTAAATTCAATGACCAAGAATATTAAAAAAAATTATTTTTGCTTGAAAATGCTAAAATTTTAATTTTTAAACGCATAGAAAAAATATAAAAAATAAAAAAAAAAAACTTTTATTACTCCTTAAGAATAGTACTTCTGCGAAGAAAACCATTTCCCCGATTATCAAAATCTATGAACAAACACAGAAACTGTGAGCTATTTAGGTCAAAAACAGTAAGAAAGTCGGTCAAGCCCGACTATTATATACTCTGTACCTAGACTAGAGCTGAATGCAGTGCTGCTGCTGCGTCTATCTCTAAGTTTCTTTCTTTGGGTGTCTCCCCTCTGTCTCACTTTCTCTCTCTCTAACTAACATTGTGCGGCGCGGTTGTGAAAGGGTGGGAGGGTGGTGAGGGGGAGTAATTCACTTATTTGCTTATAACTTGAGAACCGCTCATACAATCTTTATTATTTTGGCAAAACGATATATTGCTAATGACTTACTATCTCTAGAAGGTACT
>JAEIFU010003518.1:0-27588 GCA_018904235.1 Lordiphosa stackelbergi | reverse complement strand
AAAACACGAATTTTGAACATTTAGTGGGGTGGCTCACAACCCCGCACAAATTTTCGGAAATGACAAAATCACTTTTTTTTAATATGAAATAAAATAAAAGGTGTGAGGTGTAGATAGCACTCACGAGTCTTTGATGTGAAACGATGCTAAGGATATGAGCTTATTTTCAAATCACAATCTCCCCGAATGGTATATAAATCACCAAGGGCACTCTTTCGAAAGAAGGAAATTAACAGGCAGTAGAAATCCAGAAATCCAGATCCCACCCAGATCTAACCAAGCTTTATCCCATTTACATCCCGTTGAATCCCACTCAGATTCTACGCTGATCTCATATATACCCCAGATCCTACAGATCCGACACAGATCGCCCACATCCCTTCCAGATCCCACCCAGATACCACCCAGAACCCATGCAGATCCCGCCCAGATCTCGCCCAGATCCGCCTTCCAAATCCCACCCAGATCCCATCCAGAATCCACCAGATCCCAACCAGATCGTAACCAGATCCCACCCAGATCTCTTTCAAATATTACCCAGATCCCTTCAGATCCCAACCAGATCCCATCCCAACCAGATCCCTTCCAAATCCCATCCAGATCCCTATCAGACCCAGATCCTTCCCAATCAGATCCCATCTCAACCAGATCCCTTTCAGATCCCTTTCAGATCCCTTTCAGATCCCTTTCAGATCCCACCCAGATCCCGCCCTGATCCCGCCCAGATACCACCACAGATACGGCCAGATCTCACCAGGTCCACCCAGATCCCATCCAGATTCCACTCAAGCCAAAGATCCCACCCATATCCCAGCCAAATTCTAGTCAGATCCCACAATACTACCAGATCCCACCCAGATCATTCCCAGAACCCACCCAGTTGCCCTTGTTAGTATCTATCCAACCTCTGCATTCCCCATCTGCCTCAGCACTCACTCACTCACTCTCCTCTCGCGTTTACAGCAAAAGTTGTGGGAGTACGCTCTCTATTGTTCTCTCGTTGTTGTTATGGTAGTTTTCTCTGTTTTGATTTTTTGGCTGAGGCCATAGGCAAAGAACTGTAAATGAAATGTTGGGTGTGGGTGTGTGATCTTAAACTCTTCTTCTCTCTTACTCTCTTAACTCTCTCTCATCTCCCCCCCAGCACCAATCTTCCCCATGTTACTCTACCAACCGTCTTGTGTGTGTGTATTGCCGAGCCACTAAAAAAAAAAATAAAAAATATCAAAAAAAAATTAAATAAATAAATTAAATTTTACTCCACTAAAATCGTCCGTACCAAATAATTTAACAAAAAATTAAAGTTTAAAAAAAAAATACCTACCTAAAAAAAAAATAAAAAAAAATATATTTGATTATGTTCGTGTATTCACCTTAAAGGTTTTAAAGTGAATTAACACTTAAAGAAAAATTAAAAATTTTTAGAGTTTAAATTCGAAACTCAATCCAAAAAAATATTTTTCTTTTTTAAATTGGCCGATCTGACCACGACGCTCGAAATATCCAACAATAATATGTAAAATGTTGCTATGGTATTCCCCTTAAAGGATTTACAGAGAAAAACCACTTAACAATTTTTTTTTAGTTTTAGAGATTTAATCCGAATCTCATCCCATATACTGGCAGTATATTTAAAATTATTGGTTTTTGGGGCGAGAGCGCGACCTCTAAATGTAGTCCGATCACAGCCAAACTTTTTATTATATCAATTGGGACCAAAACGATAGTTTTGCCGCCCGGGCAAAAGCAAAAATCAGAATCTCATATATATTAAAAATTCTTCGAAAAAAATACCAAAAAAAATTTCGAAAAATTGACCCTTTTTTTATATAATTCTGGCCAAGTTAACGCTCAAAATAAGACACATTTATATTAAAAATGTTGCTATGATATTCCCCTAAAAGGATATAAAAAGAATTCACAAATAAAATTTTTTTTTGAATTTTTAGAGATTAAATTCGAAACTCAACCCCTCATTTTCCATACATTCCAAATTTTCGATTTTGAGGGCGAGCGCGCGTCCACTAAATAAAGTCCGATCGCTGCCAAACTTTTTTCATATCTATTGGGACCCAAACGAATCATTTTCCGCCCGGTATTTTGAAATATATTTTGAAGGGCCAGTCTAATAGTCATGGTACCTTTTTGTCAAATGTTATGACTTTCGAGTTGAATGTTTTAACCAAGTCTGCACCAACTACTTAAAAATTAAAAACCAAGGCAATGGCAACAGTACGTATAACAGACAGACGGACATGGCTAACTCGACTCTACTGTTGATACTGATTAAGAATATATATATACATTTGCACAACTTCATGATCCCCTTTTACCCATTGTGGGTACAGGGTATAAAAATATGACGAGTCGATCTCACAAAGAATATGAGAGAGAGGGGTTGGGCCAAAGTCTTTCAGTCGTATATGAAAGATTTTGAAAAGAAAAAACGACGGATCCGAAATATAATGTCACACCCAAACAAGAACCCTTGGCATTTATTTTGGATCGCTATAGAGCAATATTGTGCAGTTAGAGTTGACATATTTAACAGAAAAGAAATTCCAAAATTAAATGAGCCAATAATGAGTCAATAATTTTACATACTTTCTTATTTAAAATAGCAAGAAAAAAAATGTTTCTTGTAAAATTTCTTTTAAGGCGGGTATAGACCAACGGTATATGTATATAACCTAAAGCAAAAACTAAACCGCGATATCTTGCTTAGTTTTTAAGTTAATGCCTGAAATTTGGAAAAGTTTGGATACTTTTTCATTAAGGCCCATATGCCTGCTGGACACAATAGGCAAAGTTCTGGAGTCTGCAGGCGGACTCTCGCCAAGTCAGTTTGCGTTCAGTAAGGCAAAATCAACTATCGATGATTGAGATTGCAAAGGAAGCCATTTGTGGAACGCGGTGGCAAGGAGGCAAAAACGAGTACTGCCCTATAGTTACTCATGACGTAGGTGGGCATTCTGGGCGCACTAGTGTCGTTTGGCAATCCGGCATACTAGTACGCCATGATACTCGGCTTTTTCTCGAGCAGGCAGTGTTGTTATAAGAGACGGAGAAAGGCATAAAACGCATGATGTTTGAGCGGGAGTACCCCAGGGTCCTCCTAAAGCCTCTTCTATGGAATATCATGTACGACGGCATACTGCGACTACCATTCGCAGCTAGGACTCACATCTTCGGACTGGAGCTGCCAGTGCGAAAAACCGAGGTGGTACTGGTTAGCGTGTTGGGAAGAACAGAAGTGGATTCAATGTGCGCTATACGATACCTTAGTGTAATGATAGGCTCTGCTTTCGCGAGCAAGTTTGCCGAGTCGAGCAGAGCATTTTCGCGCATAAGGCCAAATACCCGCTGCAAAAAGCATAAGCACCGACGACTCCTTATGGGAGTCTGCAAATCAATCATCCTGTACGCTGCTTCTGTGTGGATAACGAATTTACGGTTCCGAGCGGTTTCGCTGATTCAGCGTTGCAAAAATCGTAACTTTTGAACGGAAAGAGAAATTTGAAAAATTCCAATGGGAAGGTGGTAGAGAATTTCTACCGCCTGAGCGCAATTCGGGTCAGTAGTGCGTTCAGGACGATATCAAATAAAGCAGTGCTCGTCATAGCAAAAATGGTGGGCTACCTGGCAGTGGAATCGGCAACCGTTTACCATACATCGCGTGAGGGAACACCTAGAATAGCACACAACGTAAAGAGAGCGGCAGCTGGAGAGGACAGCCTTATGAAGTGGCAGAGCTATTCAGACTCATCCCCAAAAGACCTCTTGAATTACAAGCTAGTCCCTAAAATTAAGCCTTGTCTTGAAATACCCCATGGGGTGGTGAATTTCTACCTACTACTAATCGATCTAATCGGTACTAATCGGTCACGGATGCTTTAAAAGCTATCTATATTGCTGCGGCCACGACAGCAGCCCCGAGTGCACAATGAGCACATAGTCTAGAAAAGGTACTCAAGAAAATACACAACTCGTCCTGTTTGAATGTGGACTCTTTGAGGAGCAAAGGCTGGCACTCAGGGACATCGCAGGCGAGGAAGTCAACACAAAAAACTTCTGCGACTTGATGGTTTCGAGCGAACGGTTCTGGGAAACTGCTCAGAATGGAGCGATTGAGACGGACAAAATTTATTATATTGCGGTTGGGGCCTCTGCGAAACATTGCCTTGCGGTCGTCCCGCAGGGGTGCGCAACTAATTTGTAAAGAAAAATAATGTACATCTAATGTGTTAAGCTATGGATTCTATTGTTGGATCTTATTGTTGTACTCTGTACCGAAGGTACATAGAGAATATTAAGTTTGTGCAAAAGTATGTAACAAGGAGAAGGAATCATTTCCGACCCTACAAAGTATATATATTCTTGATCAGCATCAACAGCCGAGTCGATATAGCCATGTCCGTCTGTCCGTCTGTCCGTCCGTCGTCCGTCCGTATGAACAAACAGATCTCAGAGATGGTAAGAGATAGAGGTTTGACATGTATGGGACAAATGCTTCTTATACTTGCAGGCAGATCAAGTTTATTTTCAATTTTTGCCACGCCCCCTCCCGCCCCCACAATTTTGAAAAAACGTCATATCTCCCACAGTTTTGTAGATAGATGATTTGTACCTTCTAGAGATAGTTAGTCATTAGGATATGTATCGATTTGCCAAAGAAATGATAAAGATCGGACGAGTTATGAGCAAATAAGTGAATCTGAATCACTCCCGGCCACCCCCGCCACCCACCACCCACCCTTTCACAACCAACGCCGAACAATCTTAGAGAGAGAGAGAGAGAGAGGGAGAGGGAGAGAGAGAGAGAGAGAGAGAGAGAGGTACAGAGTATATTATAGTGGGTGACCGACTACTTACTCTGTTTTTTTTTAGAATAGATAGATTTATGGTCGACAAAAAAAATTTTTAAGCCGCAAAGTTCTAACTTTAAAATGGTGGCTTTGAAACAATTTAAAACTTTCCAAATCTGAAACGAACTTGATCTTGGTACGGTATACACCTACGTACACGCAAAAATTTTTGTCTCTATATCTTATACGGGGGTGCCACAGAAACCTCTTCCAACCAAATTCCAACCGAATTCCAATTCTTAGGTGCCCCAGAAATTTCTTTTTGTGGGTTTCAAACCTCTAATGTTTTGTTAGGAGATTTTGCATAGCTCTTTTCTCACTAGCGATTTTTGTCGAAGTAGCGCCCTCTACATGACAGCTATCGGATTAAGGGATATAAAATAATAACTCATGTTTGGCGCCAACAAATTTTTAAATTTTGCATTCATAAAACATATAACACAATTAAAAAATTTCAGTTAATCATTTAATTAACCCACATCTAAAATAGGGGAAATTTTTTGGAGAGAGATTCAGCCCTGGTTTTAGAGATGGAACATCAATTGGAACATCTGGTGTTCCAACTAAATTTTCTAATTAGAAAATAAAATCTATCGAAGTTCTGTGGAACCAATGAATTTTTCGAGAGATTCACAAACCAACCGTCGGCCAAATCTCTAGAGATTTCTGTGGCACCCCCCATAGTCTTTGAGATCGATGTATTCTTACAGACAGACAGACTAGAGTTGGAAATGTTAGCTCATTTTTATGACCTAGTTCATTAGTTGATTTTTTCATGAGTTATAGTTCATGTGATGGATGGATCACACATGTCGGGTTTGGGGAGTTTTACACAATCCCAGAGTCTCCCTTTACCCAGAGTCCCCTTTGCCTCTAAAGCTAAGGTCCCACAGGCAAATAATTTGCCCAAATTTTGATGAAAAATTGACTAAATAGGCCAACTTAGGAAACTTTTCGGCTATTTTTGATCAAATTGCTTACGTATGGAACCATAGTTTTATTTTTAAGTTGTGCAAAGTCTGTAATCATGGCTATTTAGAGACATTTTTATGAAAATTTGGGCAAATTATTTGCCTGTGGGACCATAGCTTAAAAGTTATTTCAGGTTAGCATGTCAACCAGTTTGGAAACCGGCTCATTAATGCCAACAGACGCGGTGGCGCGCTTTTCTAAAATTTTCTCCTCACGTCCGGCTACCTCTGGATAAGAGAAGATGTTACCGTCTGGTTGGTACAATGCTCGAAGAAGAAACAAAGTACCACTTCTTTGTCCTAAGTGAGTTCTTCGATTGATCACCATTAATGATGGGAGAGTAACGAATGATGGACAAATATTGCTTAAAATGGCCATAGAAGTCCATCAACTGCAGGCCAATTATCTCCCGAGTTTGATTTAGCGGTTTGAATTTGACTCCCTCTGGCGTCAAGTCTTCGTAGCTGAAGGGTCGCTGTAAGGTGTGCAAATCGTGGATATCAATGGCCACCATGCTACGCTTTCGACAAATGTTCTGGTCCAGCTTATCCTGCGGATCAATGTAATTGTTGTAGGACCCTTGGGTAAAGGCCTCATTGCGAAGCACAAAGGCCACAGCATTTGGACGAATCTGTGAGCTGGTGGAGGCAACACTTGGAGTTGCTGGGTTGGATCGACAAACTCAAACTCTGGCTGGTTCAAAAAAATAAACCACAGTTCAAAAAGTGAAAAATACATTGTTCAAAATATTAACTATAGTTCAAAACGAAGACCTAGTTTATTAGTTATTAGTTAAGAGTCGAAAATGTTTCCTTCTCCCTGTTACACAACTTCATGATCTCCTTTTACCCATTTTTAATGGAGTCAGGGTATATACAGGGTGGTCCATCTAGGGTTTGGAATTTAAACTATTTATAATTTAATTAATTTCATAAAAACGTCAAATGTTATTTGGAAAGCGACTTATTATTTGTTGTTGGAGAAGTGCCGCTACCAATTTTGGTCTATTGTGCCCCCCTACTGAGTTTACAGCAGTGTCCGGCACCGTTCAACCTTTTGTGTATACAAGTAGCGACGTCCATCCTCTGTAGCAGCGGCGTCGATACACAGACACTATAAGAGCGTACACTGCTCTCTTTTACAATAACAAACATGTGCTAACTGAGAGCGCTCTCCCGTGTCTGAACGCACACATGCAAAGGCAAAATAAGCATGTGTGTTTTGCCGGACACTGGTTTACAGCTCTCCTAGCAGCCCTATTTCCTGTACAATAACCAGGATTTTTGTGGGTTTTAAGTTACTGATATTGCTTGGGTTTAGAATGTATATCCCAAATCTGCTGAGTCTGCGCGTCGCTAGGGCATCTCAGTGTGCTAGTATATGTTCAGAGGACTCCTCCTTCTCTTCACAGTATCTGCAAGGTTGGGTGTTTGTTATTCCCAACTTGTGCATGTGGCTCCGCAGGTCTGCAGTTACCCGTGTAGAGTCCTGTCAGAATCCTGAGGGCATTTTTTCCTTGTTGGATTAACTTTTGGAACCTTTTGAGGTCGTGGTTCACTTTTAATGCTTTAGCTTGTCTCATTCCCCTGGTGTTTAGCCAGGAGGCTTGTCTAAGCGTATTGTCTTCCATCGTAGGGTCTGGTTGTTCCTGCTGCCCAGTTGGTCCAGTTTGTTCTTTGTCTCTAAGACTAGCTTAGAGGTGAACTTATTATACAGAGAATAGCTTTTTATTTTAAATTTCCCATATTACGGTCTGCGCAACGGGAATGGCACTTACTTCAGCTTAAGGCCTATTCTCTTTCAGCAAAAAATTTTCGACTTTTTTTTGCATTTTTTATAGCTTGGACATTTAAGAATATAACCCTAAAAGGGTTTATTGAAATTCGAAATACTTTAGAAGATATAGCCTTTTAGTCGAACAATGTCTTTGCTAAAACAAGAAATTTTTTGACTAAATAAATTTCAGTAAATAAAGCTGTGAAATATCGGCTGGTTTTTTAATTTGTACTGATAAGTTGTCGCCTTAGATCGATATCGATTA
Source organism: Lordiphosa stackelbergi (assembly GCA_018904235.1). Lineage (NCBI taxonomy): Eukaryota > Metazoa > Arthropoda > Insecta > Diptera > Drosophilidae > Lordiphosa > Lordiphosa stackelbergi. The sequence continues at coordinate 19,710 of JAEIFU010003518.1, read as the reverse complement.
TTAATCGACTTTTAATCGATAATTATCGAAGGCTATGCTACACAATGCTCAGACTGATTACGGCCGTATCTAAAGAAGGCAAAATGGCACGCAGAACAGAGGGAACTGCTCCTGAAAACAGTTTATTTTGAAGATGAGGAAGGTCCGCTGTATGCAGCTGGCATCGCCGACTGATATCTGTAAGTATATAATATCTGTAATATTTTTTGGTTACTTTTCTAAGCAAATTTTTCGGACTGCCAAGCCACTTTTCTCCAGTTCTACTAAACCGATTTTGATGAAACAAAATGCGATCGACGCACAATTGATGCCTTAAAACTGCATTCCAACATTTTTTCTTTTTTTTTTTTTGCGAAAAATAAACTTCAAACTTTGAACGCGTTTATCTCGAAACCACGTTTTCGAGCTGGCGGCCACGATTCCGCCAGTTCTACTGAACCGATTTGGATGAAACAAAGTTTAATCGACGTAGAATTGTCACCATTCTGGCCCGAAGTAAAATAAAAATTTTTGCGATTTTTTTACTATTTTTTTTTTACACTAAACTACAAAAAATGGGTCAAAATTCGATTTGTCAATTTCAGTGCCGCCATTTTGTCAAACAAAATCGCAAAATTTTTATTTTACTTCGGGCCAGAATTACATCTATGCTGATCATAACCCTATATTTTTTTTTTTCAGACGCTCCGAGACCCGGAATCGTGGCCGCCGTGACGACACCTTTTTTTCACCACCAACTTTGAAGTCTCATTACTTTTTGAACAGCCCCTCGTATCGCGGCGAAAAACATTTTTTTATTTTCTTTCATTCATTACTAATTCATTAAAAAAAAACAAAATTCAATTATCTTTTTGCGTTTTCAAATGAGAATTTTTTCCAAAAAGGTCCAAAAAAAAAAAACAAAAAGAAAATAGAGCCTTTAATTATTTTTGTTGATTCCCCCACTTTGTTTTTTAAATTTTCGTTCCTGGTCCTGCTACCCCAAGTCCGGTTCCTTGGGGCGTCAGGGACCCGTCTGTTTACCACATAATTGTGGGGTGTTGCATTTTATATGTTTCTTCAAGTGAGATCCATTCTCTCTTTTACTTTGTTGTACAGTGAAGTTCCTGTCAAAGTGATACTCGGCCACCATTTCGTCTCTGGGTTGGAGCAAAGACCAATATAATCTTTAAGATGCCGAAGCCGAAAATCGCGCTCTCTCCGCTCACTTAAAGTTGAGAGCGTACAAATCTAAAAATAGAGTGCACTTGCTTGTGTGAGTAATGCTTGTGAGAATGTGCACACTTACAGTCGTCGGCTGTCGCTGTATGCGTACAAAAACGAGGCTGGCTCTAGAGCGCTCTCTCTCTCTCTGGCTTTTGGACAAAATTTCAAGAGAGCGAAAAGCCAGATGAAAAACCAGGGGCAAAATATCGTTTGCAAAAAAATCGTATGGCGTTACTCATCTTCATATTCTAATGTCTTTGGTTGGAGGATTAAAGGGATTTCCTTTTCCAGCTTTTCAGAGTCTCTGAGGCTTACTATGTGGTTTCTACCCACTCCTTCTGCTGTTAATCTAAGCAGTGTTGCTATCGGTATCGTTCTCACAACCATGAGGTATAGCCATCGGAGTATGTGTGGTGCATGTGAATAGTGCTCTAGTGCACTTGCTGAGTGTATACTCTAAGTGCTTGTCAAATCTAAACTTGTTGTCAAAGACATCGCCGAGGTATTTGAATTCTTTTTCTGGTGTAATGATGCAGCCGGATAGGCGTATTGGCCTCATTCTGCTTAGCTTGTATTTTCTAGTCATCGGTACTATGATGGTTTTCGCAGGGTTAAGGTTGAGCCCAACCTCCTTGCACCAGTCAGACGTCACTTTCAGTCCCCTCTGGACTAAGTAACATAAGGTTTCTTAGTTTTTTCCTAGAAAGCGACTAATATTTAGTTTAAACTTTGACATTTTCGAAATGGGTCGCTATTTGCTTGAAGAAAGTTGGGATATATAAAAAACATATTTCCAAAGTGGTGAGTCCTCCACTTAAACTGTGCGAAATTTGTAATCAATTCGTAAAGCGAGTTCGTGAAACAGGAATGTTGGTGGATAAACCAACCCGTGTACGTACTCGTCCGGTGCGCTCGAACGAAAACATTGCCAGGTCAGTCGTGGTTGTCATTTGACCGAAATTCTTTTCAATAAATAAATGACATGAACCAATCTTTCCAATAAATGTTCAACCTTTGAAAAATATCGAGCCGTTTTTTATTTAAATGGACAGCCCTGTATTTAGGTTTTAATACAATAAGGAGCCACGCTTCCAAGAAACAGTGATCCATTGGGTGCCCATCGTTGCTTTAGATCGACATAAGCAACAATGCTTTTCTGCCGGCAGAAGGCAACAAAATCAAAAGGCTCCATACTGAAGTGGTAAAAGCTTAGAAGAGAGCGCTGTCTCTCTTTGCCTCACCTTGCTATTGTGGCTAGCTCCTTAAGGTTAGACAAGTCGTGTTTCTTAACAACTTTGCATTTCATTTTAAACCTCCAAATGCATTTAAGGCATGACATTATACAAATTATGTCTCCTTATCTGAACAATTATAATTATTGCACTAGAGTCGCTCCAATGGTCGGCATAACCATGTCCTTCATTTTATATTCCGTCAGTTGTCGTTCGTTTGCACCAAAGTGTCAGCCAAGTTTGTAAATTACTAATCGCTACATTTATAATTCAATATGAGTTATGTGTTAAAAATAGCGTAACACCGACGGCCATAATCCAGCGGCGTCGCACGACCTTGAAATAATTTACGAAGTTATCGAAACACATTTGGAAGGTTGACACTCCGGTGGCGTGCGTAATTGCTTATTTTATAATTAATGAACTGTTGGAAGACTTCTCCATAAGAATCAACAAAAACAAATATGCAAGTTGGAGTTTAAAGCCAAAAATGCATTTATGGTTGGTTAATGGTCAGACAAAAGCAGCTCTAGTAATCGATACACTCCAACCGAAACTGGATGGACGTAGAATTGGGGGCAACAACCAAATAACTTTTACTTTATTTGTGCGCTGCTTTCATGCGTAAAAGCTTTGTGTTTGTTTTTGTCTGTTGGTCGCGTTTTTATTTTGTTGTCGTGGTGTGTTTTCATTTTGTATTTTCCAGACACATAATGTAAAAGGACATTTTGGGCTATAAAAGCGGTTCGCCACGCACGCAATGGACTGAATCTGGCAGCGACAGGTGCAAGAAAAATATTGTGCTGTTAAATAAGTTTACATACATACATAAAACTAAGTATATATATATATACACCTAATACAATGTAAACTAAATGCAAGGACACACCTTGAACTAATTTAAGGCATCATCTATGCTTCTTGATTTAATGATGGTTGACATTAAATGCTTTTTTCGTTACTGTGGACACTTTACTTACATTCGCTTTTGATGTAGTTTTTCCGGGCCTTTATTACATTAAATGTTGCCTAAGCACCCGCCGTAATTATCGCAAATGAAACATGTAGGCCCTTATATTTGTTTGCATAAACACACGTTCAGGCGAATCCGGCATGAAACTTTTCACACGCACGCACAAACACAACTTGCACTTTTTCTTTTGTTCGAAATTTTCGAACTAGCTTAGCAAATTATGAATATTATGTTTTATAACAGTTTGAGCTTGAGTAAAACGGTTAATGGATATTACTTTAACAAACTTTTATTGGAAATTTTTTAATAAGCTGTATTTTTCCTTTTAGGGCCATATTTATTTCCATTAGAATTTTGCTGTCCTCACTGTCTCCCATTGGAAAGAAGTAAGGCTAGCCTAGAGCGATTGCTAGGGTTTTCACACTGTGGCCCTTTGATACCAGATACCTGTCATTTGGGTTCTCTATGATTCCCCAATAACACCATTCGTTTGACATTGAAATACAGGGTTTGTCCGGAAAGTAATAGGACTTAGTCGATTTAAAAAAATTTATTGAGTCAATTCTTTAAAAACTTTCAAAATAGGCACCTTCTGTATCGATGCAGCGCTGCCAGCGCGATTTCCAAGCATCTTGCCGGCTTGCACCACTCACAGAAACACATTGCTCGAAAATGCCTGTCCTGACTCTCCAGGTGCTCGGAGACAACTGACCAGCCGCTCGTTCGTTAGCTAGGAACGCCCTCTACCGAATACAGTTGGTGCGCGCAGTCTTATAACTTTCCGGACAAACACTGTATACTTATATCCGAATCAAAATAGGAATGTCTGTCTGTCTGCATGAGCAACTAGTTTTTAGAGACTGGAAGAGTTAGGGCCACAAAATGTGCAATGAAGAATCCTTTTGTCTGCAGGAAGATTAAGTTTGTTTCAAATATATGTCACGTCCCCTCTAGCCTCCACAATGAAATTTGTTATATAACTCCCATAATTTTTAAAATATCTATCTCACATTTTAAACTCACATTTCTACATTTCACTATCTGTAATCTCTGAAATTTTCATAAAGATCGCATAATAAATAACGGATTTATAAAATAACGTTGCATATACATGTCTTTACGTCACCTAAGTTTAAATTGAATTTTTCCACGCCCCCCCGCCCCCGCAATATCGAAAATCTATCTCTCACAGTTTTGTAGATGATGATTCTCAGAGATAGTTTGTCTTATTAATATCCTTTTGCTGAAGAAATGGTAAAGTCGGTGTTATGAAAGAGTGGTCGGCGTCAAAAAGAGAGAGAGAGAGAAAAAAACTAAGAGTGAACACAGTGGCAGTGACGCATTCAATTACTCGTATATTTGTTGGGCCGGCATGCGTTGTCTAGCTAACATAATGTTAACATTAACTTAAAAATGCTCTGTTGTTAAACATAAAGAAAGCTATGAAACATTTCATATCCTGAGTAACGGGTATGTCGAAGTCGGACAGGGCCAACTTTGCTCCTCCTATTTAAAGGCAAATTACCTTGCGTACAACACGCAAATGCTGCAAGTGCAATGGGCTGTTACTTTGTCATTTAATCGATCAATGTGGCTAACCACTTTAAAATGTAAAAATTAATTTAAAATAATTGTTGGAATAAATCGTATTCTACCAAAGACCATACAACGCAGAAGCACGCTATACTATACTGTGAAGTTTCCGTAATGATTTTTTTCTGCTAGGTAACAGGAACTAGGGATGTCGATATCGAATACTTTTTGAATTTATTTTTGGTGTGTATTTTTGTTAGTTCAGGCCACAAAAAGGGAGGTTCTCTGCAGGCTCTGGGATATTACTAGTATTGCTGCTGTTACTAATATCCATGAGAATGCCCTTAGTATACCTTCCTTTTTGTCAAAAAAAAAAAAATTTTCATAAAGCTATCCTCAAAAGTTATTTGATATTTTGACAACCCTAAAAGGAACCTAGTGCTGGGTGCATAATAGACTGGCCCTTAAAAATAGATTTCAAAATACCGGGCGAAAAAAGTTTCGATTTGGTCCCAATAGATATAGTAAAAAGTTGGGCAGCGATCTGACTTCATTTAGTGGACGTGCGCTCGCCCTCAAAATCGAAAATTTGAAATATATGGGAAATAAGGGGGATGAGTTTCGGATTTAATCTCTCAAAATTCATTAAAAAAAATTTATGTGTTAATTCTTTTTATATCTGTTTAGGGGAATATCATAGAAACATTTTAAATATAAATGTTGCATATTTTGAGCATAAACTTGGTCAGAACCATATCAAAACAGCCAATTTTTCTCATTTTTATAGGCTGACTGACTGACTGGTGCCGTCGCAGTATCCATAAAAGTAGAAAGATGAGATTTTCACAGTAGTTTTATCTTTGCTGAAAGTGAGTACTAAGAACGGATTTTGGAAAATTCTGTCGGGAAATGTGGAAAATTCGCGGGAAAACTGTTGTATGAAACTTTTTTGTTTTTCATCCGATCAAGTTCAAACTATTTTCAAAGATCTATATGTAAATTCAACAACAACTGCATACCAATCTTCCGAAAATTCCCCCCCTGGGTGGAAAGTGGGTGGTCAAGGTTGTATGGGCGAAACTTTAATTGCCAGTGATTAGCTCCAAACTCTTTTCAAAATTACACATACTAAGACATAAAAAAAGAGACTTTCAAATTTTGAAAAATCTATTCAAAGTCGGAAAATTCACGGAAAACTGTTGTATGAAACTTTTTGTTTATTATCCGATCAGATTCAAACTCAATTTCAAAGATGTATATGAAAATTCAACAACAACTGTGTTCCAATTTTCCGGAAAATCCCACCCGAAAAAGTCGGAAAAGCGTCGGAAAAGTTTGTATGGTAAACTTTGATTTTCACCCGATTGACTTGAAACTGGTTCGAGCTAGTACGCAAAATATTCGACACGTTTTTACCGATTTATGAAAATCCGCCCACGAGGAAAATGGCTGGAAAATTCTGCATGCAAACAAATATTTTTCTCGATTGGCTGAAATTCGGTTTGTTAGGATAGAATACGAAATAGTTTGAAATGTGATTTTCGAAGTTGGAAAATTCGACCTGACGGTCGGAAAAACGAATTCTGCTGAAAAAAATATTTATCTCCGATTGGCTTGAACTCGGTTTGAAAGGACAGAATGCGAAATAATTAAAAATTTGTTTTCATGTCGGAAAATCCGCCCCACGTTATTTTCTCCGATTATTTTTCATCGTTGACTTGACACTCGATTTGTAGGTAAAAATTTCTTAGTGTTTTCTTTTCCGATGTTGGAAATAACGCGGGATGTGGGTGGGAGGAGAGGGCGGATGATGTGGGTGGGGGTGTGGGCGGGGTGGGTGGGATGTGGGCGGGAAATGGGGTAGGATATGGGTGGAATGTAGGTGGGAAGAGTATGGGATGGGGCGGGTGGAGGGGTGTGGGGGGTGTGGGGTGGGTGTGGGGGGGGGTGGGGGGGATGGTGGCGGGAGTGGGAGGGGATGTGGGTGGGATGTGGAAGGATGTGGGTGGGAGGGATGTGGGAGGGAGGGGGAGGGATGTGGGTGGGATGTGGGCGGGAGTGGGAGGGATGTTGATGGGATTGGAAGGGGATGTGGGCGGGGGGTGGGGGGAGGTGGGGGGGGGATGTGGATGGATGTGGGCGGGATGTGGGGAGGGATGCGGATGGGATGTGGGCGGGAAGTGGGAGGGATGGGGGGATGTGGGCGGGGGGGTGGGGTGGTGGGGTGGTCTGGGCGGGGTGTGGGCGGTGGGTGGGGAGTGAGGGGGACTGGGGGGGTGGGTGGAGGGTGGGTGGGAGGGGTGGGGGTGGGGGGTTGGGGGAAAACTCCGGTTTGAACGTTCGGAGAAGGATCCAAGCAGATTATTCACAGAAAACTCAACTTTTAAAAAATTAACGGCTAAAAATGTGAAAAGTGCGCCTTCTAAGAACACCATTAAGCGTTTATACGAAAAATTTTCGACTGGTGAGGCTCTTTAAAGTCGACCAAGGCGATCGGCCGAGAATATCGCTGCCGTACGAGCCAGTGTTGAGAGGTCCCCAAGAACATCCCAAAAACGCCGTTCTCAGCAGTTGGGCATGGCTCGGTCCACTTTACAACGGATTATTCGCGTTGATTTGCATTTGTTCCCGTACAAAATTCAATTGACGCAAAGATTGTTGCCTGCGGACAAGCCTCGTCGATTGGAATGGGCCCAAAGAGTCATCGAAATGGCCGAAGATGACGAGCAATTTTGGAACAAAATTATCATGTCCGATGAAGCCCATTTCTCATTGAATGGGACCGTAAATAAGCAAAATTGCCGTATTTACGCCACTGAAAATCCTCAGGAGATTCAAGAAGTGCCTCTTCATGACGAAAAAGTCACAGTTTGGTGCGGCGTTAGTGCGAAAACGGTCATTGGGCCGTTTTTCTTCCAAAATGAAAATGGCCATGCTGTTACCATCAACCAGGAGCGTTATCGCGACATGATGACCAATTTTGTGATGCCAATTATTCGTCGAAAGCGTATGAGGCAGTTCTGGTTTCAACAAGACGGCGCTCCACCGCACACAAGTCGCATAACAATCGATTTTCTGAAGAAATTGTTTCCGGGCCGTTTGATGTCGAAAAGTGGTGATTTGGACTGGCCACCGCGTTCGCCCGATTTGACGCCGCCTGACTTCTTCTTGTGGGGATATTTGAAGTCAAAGGTTTACGTTAACAAGCCAAGGACCGTAGAAGAGCTCAAGGACAACATTCGTGAAGAAATAGCCGCTATTCCGGCCGAAATGTTGGCGAAATCGATGGAAAATGCTGCAAAAAGGGCACAATACGCCATCAACGCCAGAGGCGGCCATTTGAGAGATATCATAATCAAAAATTGATGTAAACAAATCTACTTGGAACAAATTAAATGATTAAGATTGCCAACCGCCAAATTTTTATTTTTTTCTTTGATTTAAAAAAAAAAAAAATGGTCCGTCGAATATGGGCAACCCTGTATATATTCTTGCCATGTCTGTATGACTGTCTGTCCGTCTGTCCGTCCGTCCGGATGAACAAACAGATCTTAGAGATGGTAAGAGATAGAGGTTTGACATGTATGGGACAAATGCTTCTTATACTTGCAGGCTGATCAAGTTTATTTTCAATTTTCGCCAAACCTCCTCCCGCCCGCGCAGTTTTGAAAAAAACACAGTTTTGTAGATAGACGATTCGTACCTTCTAAAAATAGTTAGTCATTGGCAATATGTATCGATTTGCCGAATAAATGATAAAGATCGAATGAGCGGTTCCCAAGCTATGAGCAAATAAAGCGAATCACCCTCCACCGCCCCACTCCCTTTCACAACCAACGCCGCACAATCTTAGAAAGCGAGAGACAGAGGAAGAGAGAGAGAGAGAGAGAGGGGGGAGAGAGAGAGGGAGAGAGAGAGAGAAACTTAGAGATGACCGCAGCAGCAGCACTGCATTCAGCTCCTACTCTAGGTACAGAGTATATTATAGTCAGGCTTGACCGTCTTTCTCACTTGTTTTTTGGTATTTTTTTCTAAGAATTATTAATATATATGAGATTCTGATTTTTGCTTTTGCCTTGCTTTTAGATAAAATATATATGCTTTTTAGATATAATAAAAAGTTTGGCTGCGATCGGACTACATTTAGTGGACGCGCTTTCTCCCCAAAAACCAAAATTTTTAAATATACTGCCAATATATGGGACTAGTTTCGGATTTAATCTCTAAATTAAAAAATACAAAAATTTAACTGGTTTTTCTCTTTATTATTACACTGTGCGACAAATTTCAACTTTTTTCTAAACTACCAAGCACCACTATGCGGAATCGATAGTGCTACCCGAACTGAGTAAATCCCTATCAGCGTTTGGCTAGATTGGAAGCACTTTTTTTTTATGGACCCTCAAAGTTTTTGAAATTGGGTGTCATTAGTTTTGGGCAAACAGCTCATTCAGTTTTAGTGATAGCTGCAAACTGTCTTCGGCAAAGTTGTAGCTGACAGTCCGCAGAATAAATTCTTCATACAAAGATTTTTAAGAAATTCATGTTTTCTGGTAGTATTTCTTAAAAATTTTTTTCAAAAAACGTATTTTTTTACTTTTTTAAGTATAACTTTTCAAAAATCAGAATTTTTCGCAATTTTTCTTTGGCAAAAAAGAAGCTATTGAGATACCGAACAACTATGCTGAACAAGGTTTTACAATCTGAACACTTCTACATCCTCCAAAACGGCCCCAAAAGTGTGAATTTCCAAAAAAATTTACTTTTTTGTTGTCATTGTTTATTAGATACTCAAGTTTTTCACCAAAATAGCAGCCAATTAAGTTTTTTTGAGCTTTCAGAGCAACACATTACTCATTTTACTTGTTGTTAAGTTGCTTAGGAAGGCATCACGCAAATCTTTTGGATTTAATATACAATGATATTCCCATAACTTAACAATTGGTGTCTTTGACTGAAGGCGACGCACAATTTTTCTTTTCTCCCTTTCCTCTACACAAGGATCAAAAAACGACAAGGCTATAGACTCGGAAGCCAAGTACCATCGATGGTTTCTCATTTTGTGGGTTTGTATGCAATCGCATCCTTTAAAAGTTGTAGATCCTAATTTGGATCTGCATTTGCGCTGGGACATCAGTACCAAACTTTTATATAAATCAGCACTAAAAAAATACAAACGTTTTGCAGTGCATTTAGTTCTTTTGCAGTCATTTTAAATTGGTTTCGGAATAGAAACATTTTTAGGCTGTAAATGGCTTTGCCCATAAATCGAGCATTCGACGTTGAACTGCACTTTCGATAACCGTCAATGCTTTCTCCAAGAAATGCAAGGAACAATTGGAAAATTGAGGGCGACCGCGCGTCCACTAGTCTGATCGCAGCCAAACTTTTTATTATATTTATTGGGAACAAAACGATAGTTTTACCGCCCGGGCAAAAGCGAAAATCAGAATCTCATATATGGGCATTTCCACAGAAAGGTCCACCGAGATTGAAAAAAATTGTTTTTACACTAGACTAAACTAAAAGTATGTAACATTGAGAAGGAATCATTTCCGACCCTATAAAGTATATATATTCCTGATCAGCATCAACAGCTGAATCGATATAGCCATGTCCGTCTGTCCGTCCGTCTGTCCGTCCGTACACTCAGAAAAAAACGACCGGGATAGTTCTAGACCGATCAGGATAGAATTTATGCCGTTTTGTACTTGAAATTTTAAGTATGTTTTGTTCTTGGATGTACTAAAATTAAGTACGAAACATACTAAAATAGAAAAAGAGCTGTTAAAATTTTTCAAATGAGAACAAACGTTTTTGAATCAAGTACATTTCGTACTTACAGCTAGCCTAAAAAATTTAAGAAACGAGAAAAGCAAAGCTAACTTCGTCTGTACCGAAATTTTGATACACTTGAAATAGCTTGTCACAACGGTTAGCGACTTCGACCAAACTTCGCAGATCAGCTTAAAAACATTCAATATTACCCATGACCGTGTTTGAGAGCAGTAATATTGAGAACAAAAGAGTTTTTCTTACTAAAACCCATTTTCCGAACGAACATTTGTATGGCAGCTACAAGAAGTAGTCATCCGATCCGGTCGGTTCCGACATATTAGCAGCGTGCAGTAAAAAGAAGACTCTGTGCAAAGTTTCAGCTCGATAGCTCCAAAACTGAGGGACTAGTTCGCGTAGAAACAGACAGACGGACAGACGGACGGACAAAGCTTAATCGACTCAGCTCGCCATGCTGATCAAGAATATATATATAGTTTATGTGGTCGGAGATGATTCCTTCTATGGGTTACAAACTTTTGGGTAAAATTATAATACACTTTTCAAGTGAATAAAAATCGAACTTAGTTCAAGTAAAAAATTTCTTGGATTAAGTATAGAATAGACTTACTTTGCAAGCTCCAAAAAGTGTGCCACAAAAACTGAATTATTTTACGTTGAATCTGTTCTTGAAATTCCCTCCTGGTTCTAACACTTTGGTAATGAAGTGTGGGTATATTTCCGACCTACAGTAATTCATTTCTTTTGGATTTTGATATTATATAGAGACCTTTATAGGCTTAGACCAAGAGCATTTTGTACTTATTTGTTGAAGTATTATTTTGCTTCAAACATGATTTGTGGTTAACTTTTGAATTGTTAGATTTCGATGAAGAAAATGTTTGCACTTATTTTGAAAGTAGATCGGGCTGTACTTACGACCATAACAAATTAACAATATGACCAAACAGATATAATAAAAGTTCGAAATGTACTTAAAATATCCCGGAACAGTCTTCAAACAAGTATTTTGGGATTAAAACTTGAAATAAGGATTTTGTACTCGAATCAAGTATTTTCGTACTTACCGTACTATTGACACCATTCGTACTCGATTAAAGTACAAAGTTTTTAGTTTTTTTTTTCTGAGTGTATGAACAAACAGATCTCTGAGATGGTAAGAGATAGAGGATTGACACACATGGGACAAATGCTTCTTATAGTTGCGGGCAGAACAAGTTTATTTTCAATTTTTGCCACGCCCCCTCGCGCCCCCGCAATTGGAAAAACGTTATATCTTCTATAGTTTTGTAGATAGATGATTCGTACCTTCTAGATATAGTTAGTCATTAGCAATATGTATCGATTTGCCGAAGAAATGATAAAAATCGGATGAACGGTTCTTAAGTTATGAGCAAAAAAGTGAACCAAGCCCCCGCTATTTAAAAAAAGTTGCATGTTTTCGGATGGTCACACTAAGCGCGGAGCACTGTTAAACATGTTTTTCATTAGTAACGGTATATCGCAGATCGGTTATGAGCCGATTTTTGTTCGTTTTCGATGCAGTCGAAAACGACTTTCATTTTTGTCGCGTGATAAGTCCCATGATTTTGTAAAGTATATTTTCATCGTAAAATCGACTGAACCTACCTTTGCACTAAATATACAGCTACCAAAATTCTACCAAAAAATTGAAAAAAAAAAAAAAAAGTTCTTTTTTTCTTCTATAATTCTGGGCACTTTAAAGGCGTATGAATGTCGCGTTTGCGGCTTTCATAATTCTTCGAAATATGATATGATTCTGACCAAGTTTATGCTCAATATATGCAACTTTAATATTTAAAATGTTGCTATGATATTCCCCTAAAAGGAAATAAAAAGGATAAACACAACATTTTTTTACAATTTTTAAATATTAAATCCGAAACTTATCCCCCTTCCAAACTTTTTACTATATCTATTGGGACTAAGACGAAACTTTTTCGCTCGGTATTTTAAAATCAGAAAAAAAAGAGTTCATACAAAGGCCAGCCAGTACGGACTACTACATACACGGCGAGTACATACTCTTGTGCACTTGTGCATTGTCATGGGGGAAGAGTAAAGTTTCTTTGTCAGTTGTGGTTGCTTACAAATAAATAAGTCAACAGCTCTGAACAATATTTGCCGTTAATATTTCACCATTTTCAAGGTAATTGATGTGAGCGTCACCTCATGCGTTCCAAAAAACTGTCGCCATAACCTTGTTGGCCATGACAGACCCAGCTTGCCCTTCGTTGGTGCACTTTTACCAGGCAAAGTTCACTGGTCTTTCCCACGTCTGCTACGATACAGCGCAGCACATTCGGATGGTGTTGAACATTGCCTAACACTTCTTTCTTAGCCACCTCAAGAACTTTTATTCTCAGATCTTGTAATATTATATTTAGATAGATTTTATCTGTCTTTTTAATGGATGATGCAGAGCATCTATAATATTTTCCAAGCCATTCCCCAGGTTCGATGATGGTATTTACACAAAATACAATATATTACTTGATGGGCACATGAAATATACTTTTGTTACCTATAAACCACGAGGTTTTTTTTAACAACGGCAGTCAACACACAAACTAAAGAACCCAGCTTGCTCAAAATTTGACAGTACTTAGAAATTGTTAAAAATTAACTGACAAACTGCCCTCGTGTGTTAGTCATTGTTTTATACCATTGCTGTTAAAAACCATCGCCATTCATAAATGCATTTTGGACCCTATTCATATGATTAAATAAAGCAAACCAACGAAAACTTCTTCCTTAATTCAATGATTGATTGGTATTTGAGGAATTATAACTTGTTATCATAAAACTGGCACACTCTATGGGCATATGTCAGGCTAGTTACTTAGCCAACCACTCCTACCCCGAATAAAGTGAGTTCCACATTCGATACGTAATTAATGACACATAAACTGAGCGTGTGTGTGCGCGAACGTTGGCCCAGCTAGTATGATGACCTCCAATACCTGCCTATGGGACAGTATATTTTAGTACAATTTCCCACAATATTTATTCACAATCAATACTTATTAAATTTTCCAAAAAATCGTTCTTATAGTGCACATACTCGAATATTTTTAATTACTGTTAGCGGAACCACATGATTTCTTTTTCAAACTCAAAAATTTTGTTAATATATTAGGTATTAATTATTTATTTTATTTATGATAGATGGATTTTCTTGGCCTTGTTTACGTCTTAAAGGTTTAATCTTTATTTATCAATGCTACGATTAGCGAATGCCGTTGAATATTGTCACCGAGGTTGCCGCACTCGAATTTATTTGATCCTTGCTTAATAAGCTTTCCGCCGCGACTGTGGCCACAGTTCCTTTTGCTTTATGTTTACACCTGCCTGCCGCTGAGTAAGCGAGGCGAGTAAAGAAGAGAAACGAAGAGACACAGAGAGAGAGAAAGAGAGAGACTATGGCTCTCGTCATGTCTTCGGCAGGTACTGAAACATGGAAAGTAAGTATAGTCCATGCTGTGAAAAAGCAACAATTTTCCAACTTTACGTGTGGCCAGAGAGCATGCAGTATGCTATGAATGCACTTTAAAGAAGCTAAAAGGAAAAATTATCAATGAGTAATAAATACAAAAGAAATAATTATGTTCCAAAAATAGCCTAAAATGTCAATTAAAAAGTAATTTATTTTGAATTAGCAAAAATGAAAAAGCAAACAGGCTTTTATTCTACCCCCACACGCTGACTGCACTTTACCAGCCTTCAATAAATCCATTCAACTTTACTTGAATAAAAAATCCAACAACTAGATACAAAATTTAGGTCAAGTGGCCGCATTGAACTTTAACATACTTACAAATCTGATTTCTCTCCATCTCTCCCGCCCACTTTCTGAAGGATTTGGAAATGGTTAACCCACAAAAAAATAACAAAAATGCCAAAAAAAAAAACACACAGAGCACGCTCGAGAGAGAGAGAGAAGAAAACTTGAGAACAGGAAGGCGTTGGCTATATTATTCACTAAAACTAGGTAATTCACTCAACTAGCGGCACGGACAAGCCAACGCTTTTGGTCAGCAAAAGTCACATGTAAATTTGTATGCATGAGGGCACGATATGCAGACAGTTAGACGTATTTATGTGGGCTTCTACTGGACTGTATCATAGACAATTTAAGGTTTATTTATTCATTCAATACAATGTCCCTGTGGTCATTTAGTTTTCAGAACAACAAGTATTTTGTAGCATAAGTATTGGGTTTACAAATTCGAAAATTGTTTTTCAAGTATGGTCACTAGAGCGCACTTTTTTGTATAAAAAAGTTTGTAGTTTATGGTGTATATGTAACGTTATAAAAAATACAGTTGAAATAGTTATGTATTAATGGGCGCGGCAAGGCTCCAAAATATTTAAGATTACTCGTACGCAATGTGGGCTGTGATCTTAGTATATTTATACACTTGAATGTAAATGTAATGTAAATGTAATGTAAAATTGGCTATACAGCTCCTCCAACGGGGCCATGCCAAGCTTCTCTCAATCTCTTGGAGTGTGTGCTTTAAATTTTTTGCACAAGAGAAAGGGACCTACAGTTTAACGCCGAATCCGAACGGCAAAGTTTGAGAATTTGCTTTTTCATGGCTAGTTACTTCACAGCTGGCGCCAATAGCTGGTGAAGGTGACCGTATGTGTAAAAGCTATTTTTCTAAAGAAAGAAAAACTTTTTCTGGCTAGTTACTTCACAGCTGGCGCCAATAGCTGGTGAAGGTGACCGTATGTGTAAAAGCTATTTTTCTAAAGAAAGAAAAAACTTTTATTATTAGATGTTCAGAGGCGGAATCGAACCCACGACCTCCCGCCCAGCAGTCCAGCACACTAACCGCTGGGCCACAGACAGCGAGTTTCGCGGAAAGATATGGCTGTCCCATCATTAAACCTTTTTTAGAGAACTAAGAATATCAAGAGGATTACTCCTAATTTTTTGAAAAATCTAAAAATGGCCGTTTTTTTAGAAACCCCGTTTTATTTTTTTTTTAAGTTTCGGCGGCTTTTTCCACTAGTTCAACCATCGCAAATATTTTTATCACAAAGTAAAGGAAACATAATATATTTTGAAAGTTTTTATTTTTAGACCAATCAAATATTAAGCAATAAGCAAGTTTAACAAAAAAAATAGCAATCGCTATAACTCTGCATCCCACAATGGTAAAATTCTAGCCATTAAATATCATGGAAAACTGCGGTTAAAACCTGTCAAAAAAATAAAATTGTTTGGAGAATATGAAAAAAAAAAGTTGCCCACTTCATTTCCGATCATATAAAGTATATATATTCTTGATCAGCATCAACAGCCGAGTCGATATAGACATGTCCGTCTGTCCGTCCGTCCGTCTGTATGAACACCTAGATCTCAGAGATGGTAAGAGACAGAGATTTGACATGTATGGGACAAATGCTTCTTTTATCTGCACGCAGATCAAGTTTGTTTCAAATTTTGGTTTGTTTTTTCATGAGTAATGGGTATATCGAAGTCGGTTAGAGCCGACTTTAACTTACGCTCTCGTTTAATGTAGCGCATGTAGCATGTAGAAAGTGTATAAAAAAGAATTGTAAAACACGTTTTGCAATGGTCTTTTTTAAGCTTATAAAGATGCGTAATATAAATGTCACAGCAGCGTTTTATAAGCGTTTTGCTCTTCTTTGAACGCTTACAAAACGTGTATTTTCATATAAAACTGTTTGCTGGGAAAGTTCGCACTTATTATAGCCTTAGATTTGAATTTCTTGATTCAAGTTTACTTAAAATATTGTCAAATGATTTTTTTATCTACCGGCATGATCGACCAGTTCGCAGAGGTGGAGGTGTACTGATTGCAGTTAAGTCCACCCTGCGATCAGAACTGATCAATGTTAATGTGCCTAGGGATGTTGAATTTGTTGCCGTAAAGGTAACTTTTCTAACATTCTCTTTATTTATTACCTGCTCCTATATTCCTCCATCTTCTGATAATCAAGTTTATATGCAACATATAGCTTGTATCAAAGATGTTTTTACCCAATTAAGAGACATTGACTTAATGGTTGTTGTTGGTGATTTTAACCTACCAAACATCACTTGGTCAAATTTTAATGGGTCTACTTATCTTGTACCATCAGCACATCATGACTTTTTAGATAGTCTGTTGGACATGTCGTTTTTCAACTTAACGCAGTACCAAACAATTTAAATAAATTGTTGGATCTCGTTTTGTCTCTGACAGCGCGAATGTTGTTGTCTCTAGGTCTGCCCCTCTATCACTGCCAGAAGATATATTTACCATCCAACTCTTGAAATCTCTATTTCAGTTATTGGACCTACCTCTTCGACTGTTATGATTTCGAACAAGCCTCGTCGTTGTTTTCGTAAAGGAAACTTTACGTTATTAAATCAACTTATTTGTGCAACAGACTGGACTCCTTTGTACGATGCGGTTGATTTAGACTTAGCTTTTAAATTTTTCTATGAATCTATCAATTCTCTCTTAGATATCTGTATTCCTAATAGCGTTGCTTCTCCGCGTCAGCTAATCCTCCTTGGTTCTGTCCTAGACTTTCTAATTTAAAAAATATTAAGTCTAGATGCTTCAAAAAAGTATAAAAGTTCTGGTTCTGCCGTTGACTTTTCTAAATACTCAATAGCAAAATCAAACTTTACACTTTTCAATGCTGAGTGCTACAGAAAATATCTTGTCCGATGAAAAATTCAATTCGCAGAGGACCTAAGCAATTCTACAGCTTTGTAAACTCTAAACGTAGGTCTTCTTCTTTACCTTCTTCTTTTTTCTGGGCGACCAAAAGGCTAACGATGACTTCACAGCCGTTGACCTCAATCTACTTATTCCTCTACGCGCTTTACTAATACTTCTTATCCTTATAACATTTCTTCTTCTAACTCGATAACTGCTCCCTCGATTTCCGAAAGCTCCTTACTTTCTCATTTAAAATCATTAAAATCTTCATTCTCCCCTGGGCCTGACAACATTCCTAGTTGTGTGCTCAAAGAGTGTTGTATTTCTTTGTGCAATCCATTGCTTAAGCTTTTTAATCTATCGTTAGAATCTGCTATTTTTCCAAATCTTTGGAAAGAATCCTTTATTATTCCTCTTCATAAAAAAGGTGGGAAGTCTGATATATCCAATTATAGGGGCATAGCTAAACTATCCGCTATTCCAAAATTATTTGAACAGATTATAACCTCTTCCCTTCAGCACTATTGTAAATCGATTTTATCACCTTTCCAACATGGATTTACAAAGCGTCGGTCTACTACGACCAATTTACTTGAATTTACCTCAATGGTTAACGATGGATTCCTTTTAAAAAAACAAACTGATGTCATTACACCGACTTCAGTAAAACATTTGATTCTGTGAACTATGATCTGCTCCTCGTTAAACTTGATCGTTTAGGATTTCCCTCCCCTTTTCTACTTTGGATTTCATCGTATTTAAGATAGAACTCAAAAAGTTCTGCTTCGCTCTAAAACGTCAAAGCCTGTCTTTGTCACTTCTGGTGTGCCACAAGGCAGTCACCTCGGCCCTTTGTTTTTACTCTTTTTATTAATGATCTCCCACAATAATTTCGAATTCTCGGACACTAATGTACGCCGTTGTTGTTTAACTTATTTTATCTTTCAATGACCCGATGCACTCCATCAAATTGCAAGATGATTTAAACTCCTTGCAGTCCTGGTGTCTGATTAATCAACTACACCTTAATTGCTCCAAGTGCATGTTCATGACTTTTCATCGTTGCAAGCCGTCGCTGGCTACCTATACGATTGGCAATGAACCCTTGGAACAAATTTCTACAGTCGTTGATCTTGGAATTCTTTTTGACCCCAAATTGAGTTTCAATCCTCATATCTCCTCTATTGTTAATAAAGCAAATGGTGTACTCGGATTCATTAAACGTTGGTCGAAAGAGTTTAATGATCCATATACCACAAAGCTTCTATACACTGCTCTAGTCCGTCCTATACTTGAATACTGCTCGTCCGTCTGGTGTCCGCAGTACAAAAAGCATATAGATCGTATTGAATCTGTTCAGAAGCAATTCTTGCTTTTTGCCCTACGTGGCTTAAATTGGGACCCTAACCTTCGTCTGCCATCGTACTCTAACAGACTCTTGCTTATCGACCTTCCTTCGTTAGCCAACCGTAGAACAGTATTAGGTGTTTCTTTTCTTCATAAACTAATTATTGGTGATGTAGATTCTCCAGAACTTTTAGGTCGCCTTAACTTCTCCGTTCCTTCTAGGCCAACCAGAAACTATTTTCCTTTAATATTGCCTGGATGCACAACTGATTATGCAAAGCACAATCGATTTCGAGTCTTATGTCAACATTATAATGATCTCTATCACCTGCTCTCAACAGATCTCTCTCTCTTCTCTAAAAACGTCCTCTATAATTATGGGAAATCTCTGACCTCTCCTGGCTGTGAGTAGGGGCATAACTCGCCGGAGTGGCTAAAAAATCTTCCCCCACCGGGTCAGAGATTTCTGTTTATTTAATTTTAAGTTTATCTTATAAATTTTTTTTTGTGTACTTAGTTTTAAATTTCATTTTTAGATAGTACTTTTTTTTCTCTTCTCTAAATTTTTTTTTGTCTCTTTATATCTGATTTATTTTAGTTTTATTATTTTATTATTATTTTTTTCCTTTGCTCCTATTTAGGTTTTGGTTTTTTTTTCACCTTCTCTATCTCTGTATCATTAAAGTTTTGGTAGCTCTAATAACGTCTCTGACTACAATTGGCTGTGAATCAGGCATAGCTGGCCGGACGGGCAAAATTCCCCAACGTATCAGCGTCGTTATTGGTTATTCTGTAAATTTGTTAGTCTTTCTTTGTTAGGCTTCCTTAGTCAATAAGGCTTTTTTTAATGTATGTGTAATTGAGTTGACAGCCTTTTTTTGTCGACTAAATAAATAAATAAATAAAAAAATTA